>OY282559.1:203430679-203724855 GCA_958295665.1 Tipula vernalis | reverse complement strand
ATAAATATATATATATATATATATATAATATATATATATATATATATATATATATATATATAATATATATATATATATATATATATATATATATATATATATATATATAATATATATATATATATATATATATATATATATATATATATATAATATATATATATATATATATATATATATATATATATATATTATAAAATATATATATATATATATATATATATATATATATATACTATATATATATATATATATATATATATATATATATATATATATATATATATATATATATAATATATATATATATATATATATATATATATATATATATATATATATATATATATATATATATATATCTATATATATATATATATATATATATAATATATATCTATATATATATAATATATATATATATATATATAATATATATATATATATATATATATATATATATATATATATACTATATATATATATATATATATATATATATATATATATATATATTAATTGAGTGTTTGTATGCATATGTATGTAAGAACGATATTTAAACAAATCCACACGCGATTATTTGGAATAAATTTGGGAGTTTAGTTAATTTTCAGGACCGAAGTTCTGATAACCTCATGAGGTTTCAGCCCATTTATATTTCTCGCTTTATATTTACGTACATTTGAAATGCGTCTTGAATGGAGTTGAAACCAAGAAAAAACAAAATACATAAGAAATTAATTCTAACAAACTACACAAAAAAAAAGCAATTAATTCGTCACGCTTCTTAAAATTTTTAAATATTTACGTTGAACGTTGGTTAAAAAATTAAAAAAACAAAAATTAGCAGTATGTATTTGTCTTATGAATTCCGACATTCGTTGTTTGCTTTTATTATGTTAAGGAAAAATATGTTATGAATGTATCGCTTAACAAAGGCACATACTTAACTACGAAAATAGGCAGCTGCTGATCAAGGAACAATGTTTAAGTGATTTAAATCAAAATAAATAAGTTAAAACTACGCTTGTGGCCGTATTCGGGTTGTTCATGACCGTATACAATCATTAAACGAAAATCAATAAGTCCACCTGCTTGTAACATGTGAATGCGCTTATTACCAAAATTTGAAGTTTTAATCAATATTACATTAGTTCCAATTTTCAATATTGTTTTGTAAATTCAGTGCAAAATTAAGTACCTTAAATACGAGTTAAAGAATTATCATCAAAAATGAATTCTCCGTAAAATTATTTAATATTTGTTGTTCCATAACAATTATAGTACATATTACTAAAAATAATTTCATGGTTTGAAAGCACAAGAATATTGTTATATAAGAATATGCTCGTATTTGGAAAGGGTTCGCTAAGTTTTTTGTTAAACATATGATTAATTTTAAAGAATAAGCAACGTGTTTTCTTTGCATTTGATATACGAGTATGTATATTTTGTGTGTATGCCCGACATGCACTTAAACATCATATATCTAACAGCAATAAAAAATAACTAACCGAAATTTTAAGGTGACAATAAAATATGACATTTTAACCAGTGTTGCGTTTTAGTAAAATTTTAAAAGGAGATCAGAGAAGTTAACCAAACTCTACAATAAACCAGACGAACGATTAAATGCATTTTACTTCATTGATGCATGCATTTTTTGACAGTTAGGAAGCAAAACCGATGTTTGTGTGGCACAGAACTGCATAATTTAAATAAGTAATTAAGCGAAATTATAACGGGAATTAATGAATTCGGCCCTTACATATCACCAACAAATAAAATTTAGGATAAATCAATTCGAAGTTTTTATTAGGATTTTATAATATTCTACACAAATCCCATAATAACAAAGACTACAAATAAGATTGAATTTTCTTAGTCCCGTTTATTGTAATTTTAATATAAGTAATCAAAAATGTATTGTAATTGTGAAAGGCGCCAATGCGACGAGCCAATGGATTATTGTAAATAATTAAATTATCACATTATACATCACAAAATTACAATAAAGATTTTATTTAAATGTTAATAAATTAGTGATATATTAGTGTTTTTAATTGTTTATTCTTTTAACAAATCTGATTTTATTATTGTTACCTGTTGTTGGCATTTTATATTGTTTCTATACAAATTTCATCGTTGTTTTCAATCATTTATTGTATCAAATTGTGTGACGTCGCTAGTAGCATTCTTTTAATTGCGAATATTTATAATTGTTGACGTATATACATACTTACTTATGTACAGTATAGGTTGTTAATAAAACTTTGTTACAACGAATAAAATTATTAAGGGAGTTGCAGTTTGATTACTATTTACACAAACATTAATTAATTTGAGCTGTATGGATTTGGAAGATTATTGTTTTTTAATAAGACGTGAATACGACGTACTAGACTGTAGAGGTCTGCTGATCGAAGTAAATGTGCTCTTTGCAGTCGCCTAATCGGGGTTATTTTAATATATCACTTCAAGTTTTGAGTAATATTTCATGTTTAATTCGTTAGTGGTTTCTTTAATGGTTTTATTTATAAATGGTTTTCCGTAAAGCATTGGCAATAATGCGGAATATTGTATTTTTGATTGGGTTCGTTGCAGGAGTTCTTTGTTTGACGCGCTGATGGATATCTAAAAATCGTTTATTTTCATTGATTATTGGCTAAATTATATAGGCCTATTTATTTAAATTTTATTAAATTCAATCATTTATCGAAATATTTTTATATACAAAATACCGTTATGAAAATTTTCGGTTGGTTGCGTTGAAAATGCAAAAAATTACTGAAAAATAAACATGATTTTGTCCAAATGGTTCGCTTCGGGTTATTGTGTGATATTGGAATTATTGTGTGATGGTTTTATCACCGGCAATATCAACATTACTTTGTTGCTAACAGGTAAAACGTGTGTGTACAACAAGTATAATATTGGTCCTAGAATGTTGCTTTGTGGAACAGCTGCGCTAATATCAATTATGCAAGAAATACCATTTTTTTGTTTAACAGGGTTTTGTCTTTGAACAAGTGAATTTCCCAAAACTGAGTGAAACTTCTTTGGTAGATACTGTTAAATTTTGCTTTGTATATATCTTGGCAAACATAATCAAATCATAATCATTGTATATATCTTGGCAAACATAATCTAATCATCTTGTCATAATCATAATCTTGTGCGATATCCAAGACGACAGCAGAACCATATTTCTTTTCCTCGAAGATGCTTTTGATTGCATTTACAAATATAGCTATATGTGCAGTGGTACCATGTTTCTCCCATTACACTTTTACAATCGGTCTAAACAGACCAAAGTATTGAAATCCCGTCAAAAATGACCAAAAATTTGGTGGGTCAAAAACCACTTTTCTCGACGTTGTGAAAGTCCTCGAGTCTAAAAAAGCAAAAAAAAAATGTCAGAAATGGAATATGGCCAAGTATGATGGAACTTGCCTATTTCTCAACCGATTATATGATGAAATTTGACATGTGCATTATAAATGGGATTCTAAAATGATTTTTGGATGAAGTTCTAGAATATAGCCAAGTAAGATGGAACTTGTCTATTCTCATCCAGTTATTATGAATTTCAGCTTCTGCATTGGAAACGGGATTAAAAAATGATTTTTAAAGTTCTGGAATTCGACCAAGTATGATGAAACTTGTCTATTTCTCAACAGATTATGGTGAAATTTGACACGTGCATTGTAAATTGGATTCTAAAATGATTTTTGCTTAAAGTTCTGGAATATGGCAAGTATGATGGAGCTTTCATATTTCTCAACCAAATATGATGAAATTCGGCATGGGTTAGAAATGGGATTTTAAAATGATTTGTGGATGAAGTTCTGAGGGTTCTTTCTTCTTTGGATTTTTATGAAGAAATTTGACATGTGCATTGTAAATCGGATTCTAAAATGATTTTTAAATAAAGTTCTGGAATATGGCCAGGTATGATATAACTTTGCTTTTTCTCAACCGATTATGATGAAGTTCGATAGGTAGACAGTAAAAGAAATTCTGGAATATGGCCAGTTAGGAGAGAACTTGTCCATTTTTTAACGGATTTTAATGGAATTTTACATGTACGATGGAAATGGCATTTTAAAATGATTTTTACTTAAAGTTCAGGAATATGGCCAAGTAAGACGGAGCTTTGCTATTGCTTAACCGATTATAATGAAATTCGAAATTGGGAATGAGGTTTTAAACTATTATTTCTAATTCCGAAACTCTGCACTACCGTTATTAGTTTCAATACTGCGGGTCGTGTCCGCTACACACTATATTTTTTCTAAACAAGGCCAAATTTACCGCTCTGACAGCAAATACTGAGAAAACATAACCCATAGTTTAAAGCGAAGGATTGGCAAGAAAAGTATCTAATGGATCTTGAATATTAACACGGAGATAATTTTAATCGTTTAGCAATTTAAATAGCATGTTTAGGCTGTCTCAAAGAAACCTCAACAGCTGCATGATTATCAGAAACCTAAATAGACAACATTATAGAAGCCATATTGACATATTTGTCACAACCTCGTCTAAAAATAATTTTTGGGTCACATTTCCTTAATTCGTTGGAAACGTAAAAATTCATCTTAATCCGTTAACACTAGAAGTACCTACCGGTTAAAATGACCGGTTGTACATTTATTGAACTCATTTTTTTTTTATTATTATTATGTATTGTTTTGGAAATTCAAGATGACTTTTAGTATGACAACAAAGTAATTATATTAAAACACATCATAGCTAAATTTCCGAAACAATAATAACATATGCATGTGAAGTTTATCCTAAATTTTTCCTAAATAAAAAAAAATGGCGTTTAGTATTATTTTAGGAAAAACTTCACACGTCTGTATAGAGAAGTGAAGTTTATACTAAATCTTTCAAAATTCAAAAAAAATGCGAATGTATTGGTGAATTGCAAACATTTAGGCGATTTTAATGTATAATTAGGCCGCTTCATAAAGTTCTAATGAATTACACACCCTCAAATATGGCCTGGATTGCACCAACCCACTATGATATATAACTAAGGATTAATTTAAAGCAACCGTGTTTCCACAAATTCTAAACCACATGCACTTGGTATTTCACTTAGTATTAGGTAATGCTTATCAAACGATTCATGTAAAACCTTAAGGTCAGAATTAACCATAGAAATCACATACGTGGGACATTTATCAATATAAGCTAAGGCTAATTAATCAGCAAACCCAGTACTGTTACCATTTAATTTAAGTTTAAAAATAGGATTAGTATACACTAGAAATAGCACAGGACCTAACAGTGATCCTTGTGGTACTTCAACATCGACAACTCTAAAATCACTAAAAGTATCATTAATTCTGACTTTCACTTTTTTATTATCTAGGTAGAAAGCAAACCATTTGTTTGACATAACCCTAAAACCAATGTCAAACAGAATAGATAACAAAATTGTATGATTAACCCAATCGAATGCCTTAGAAGCGTCAATAAATAAACCTGCACAAATATTAACATTCTTGAAACCGGTATGAATAACATCCAAAAATTCCAACATAGGTGATTCATTCTGATGAACTCTTAGTGTTTTATTTAGTGGTAACTTTATTTTTACTTGACTTTTCGAGAACTTTGAGAACAACTGGTTAGATTGCAAGTGGATTTTAGTTTCCCTTATCACTACGATCATCTAATCACTCCATGCTCCAAGGAAAAATTAAAAATATGAGCAAGAGCAGGACCGACCAAATCAGCAACAGCTTTCAAAATTGAATTACTAATTACTTCGTTAATATGTTTGTTCCTCTTAACATCAACATTAATCTAGATGGCACATTTATTTAGCACTAGAACTACCGACCGGTGAAAATGACCGGTTATACATTTATTGAATTCAATTTTTTTAATTATTATGTTAGTATTTTTGTGGGAATCTGTGGTGAATTTTAATATGATAACAAAGTAATTATGTTAAAATGTATCATAAACTTCCAAAAAAAAATTAACATAATAATTAAAAAATTTAAATTCATTAAATGTACAATTCGTCCATTTTGACGGGTTGGCAGTTCTAGTATTAGACGAGATACTTTTTTTTTTGGTATAAAGAACATTTTTTAATGATGGATCATTCATACTAGGAAACTCGTAATATTGTTTAAGTCGCTTGATTGTTCTTGAATATCCCTGATGTCTACCAAGAGGAGTAATATGGAATTCCTTTATAACTTCATTTATGTCTTCTTAGGTTTGGTGCATTGTTGTTCGGGATATAATTTGTAGAATGAGCTTTACCAGCTCATTCTACAAACGGTAACGAACTACCAAAAATGGAACTATTGGGAGTATGTGTTATAGTATCCTCAGATATATCACCAGTGTCATCTTAAGCATTTCGTTTCGATTGTGCTCTGGTTACAGCTGCAATTATTTTAGCGAATTCAGATATGTTGAGCCTTTCACAATTTTTTAAGCGACTAAGTGCATGATTAAATTTCTTGGGTTTATATTCTAAGTAGCCATCGGATTAAACCGAGAAGAAGGTTTCGGGTTTGTTTTCAGCCAGTTTAAAGGACGATGATTAGTCGTTGAGTAGCCCAAACTAGATCCTTTTCCACGGTATGGTGGTTTCGTTCCGCATCGTTTAGCAATCTACTCGCTAATGAGATTGGTAGATCTTTTCCTTCGACATCTTGTGATAGAATCGCACCGATTGCGTAATCATTCGCATCTTTAGTTAGAATGAAGATGTCATTGAAATTATGACGTTGAAGTATAGGAGATGAAGTAACGACTCAATGAGCATTCCATTCAAAATCTACATTTTTCGGTAACAATCGACTTGAAGGTTCGGAGATCTTGGAATAATCATCAAAATATACAAAACATATTAAACCATTTAATCCCAATTGGAGCGTTCCTTTAGACCAAATGGCATTCGCAAAAAATGTAACGACCGGCTTGGGTACTGAACGCTGTCTTTTCTTTATCATCAGCGTGCAGTTTAATTTATTGATACCCATTTGAAAAATCGAGTGTTGTGAAATACATTGCTTTGCCCAGTTGGTCTAATATCTCTGTTATGTTCGGCAAAGGGAAAAGTTGATCACTAGTAATGTTGTTTAATCTGTGAAATCATATAACTAAACGCCATTTTCGTTCATCATCTGAAGATTTCTTGGGAACGATCAATAAAGGAAAGTTCCAAGGACTATTAATTTTTTTTTTTTTTTTTTTTTTTTTTTTTTAAACTATGCAATCTTTTCTGGGGCTCAAGGCACTCCCAACTCTTTCGCAGTTAATTTTACCGTCCTACTTTACGCAGTATTAGCCAAATCGAGGACGTGCGGCTATAGACCCGCTTTGTATAAACCACCTGCACATTGCATTGCTTCATGCCAACCTATAGTGCTGACATGAAAGGTGGGTCGGCCCATGGATTCTGCACTCTCAACAGGGGGTCATAGTTGTGTTCATCGTCATCACCGATCGTAATCAGATGATGAAAAATCCCTTTTGCATCCCGCCCCTATCGGGATTCGAACCCGGTACCTCCCGATCCAAACGCCGACTATTAATTGGTTCGATAATTTTTTTGTTTAGCATCTTATCAACTTGTTTATTAACCTCGTCTTTAAGTGATTCAGAGAAACGATATTATTTGACGTGAACAGGTTGCGAATTTTGAAATTTTGGAATCTAATGACAACAAGCGTTTGTTGTAGTCAGTCAAAGTATCGCTTTTTAAAGTAGAAAACATCGTTGAAATCACGGCTAATTTTAAATATGGAAGATTTTTCTTTTTCGTTCAAGTGACTGAGATTTAGATTTTCAGTAAGCTTAATCAATCTTGCTTCTGTGTTTGGATTCCATTTCCGATATTTAGTATTATAAAGGAACTTGCTAAAAGCTCAGTTTTATTTTACCGATATTAACTGGATAATTGTTGGTATTCACTAATCAGTAGATCAAGTAGGTACATATCTTGTCACCCAATAAAGAAATCCGATGAGCAATACCTATAAATGCGTTTAGTATTACGTCAAATTTCCTCAACGGGAAATATGGTGTGTGGTTCCGGTAAAAAAATGAAAATTTCAATATGTAAACTCCATGTTAAAATTCTATAAATCGCTGATTAGTTGGCTAATATATACATCTTACTACCCTATTAGGGAAACCGATGAGAACGACCTATAACCCTGTTTAGTATTACGTCAAGTTCGACACCCCAACCAAATATATGAAGTTTTTGCAAAAAAATCCAAATTTCAATATGCAAAATCCATGATAAAATTCTACAAATCGCTGATAAGTTGACTGATATATACATCTTACTACCCCATTAGGGAAACCGATGAGAACGACCTATAACCCTGTTTAGTATTACGTCAAGTTCGACACCCCTACCAAATATATGGAGTTTTTTGCAGAAAAATGCAAATTTCAATACGCAAAATCCATGATAAAATTCTACAAATCGCTGATTAGTTGGCTGATATATACATCTTACTACCCCATTAGGGAAACCGATGAGAACGACCTATAACCCTGTTTAGTATTACGTCAAGTTCGACACCCCTACCAAATATACGGAGTTTTTGAAAAAAATGCAAATTTCAATATGCAAAATTCATGATAAAATTCTACAAATCACTGATTAGTTGGCTGATATATATATCTTACTACCCCATTAGGGAAACCGATGAGAACGACCTATAACCCTGTTTAGTATTACGTCAAGTTCGACACCCCTACCAAATATATGGAGTTTTTGGAAAAAATGCAAATTTCAATATGCAAAATACATGATAAAATTCTACAAATCGCTGATTAGTTGGCTGATATATACATCTTACTACCCCATTAGGGAAACCGATGAGAACGACCTATAACCCGGTTTAGTATTACGTCAAGTTCGACACCCCTACCAAATATATGAAGTTTTTGCAAAAAAATCCAAATTTCAATATGCAAAATCCATGATAAAATTCTACAAATCGCTGATAAGTTGACTGATATATACATCTTACTACCCCATTAGGGAAACCGATGAGAACGACCTATAACCCTGTTTAGTATTACGTAAAGTTCGAAACCCCTACCAAATATACAGAGTTTTTGCAAAAAAATCCAAATTTCAATACGCAAAATCCATGATAAAATTCTACAAATCACTGATTAGTTGGCTGATATATACATCTTACTACCCCATTAGGGAAACCGATGAGAACGACCTATAACCCTGTTTAGTATTACGTCAAGTTCGACACCCCTACCAAATATATGAAGTTTTTGCAAAAAAATCCAAATTTCAATATGCAAAATCCATGATAAAATTCTACAAATCGCTGATAAGTTGACTGATATATACATCTTACTACCCCATTAGGGAAACCGATGAGAACGACCTATAACCCTGTTTAGTATTACGTAAAGTTCGAAACCCCTACCAAATATACAGAGTTTTTGGAAAAAATCCAAATTTCAATACGCAAAATCCATGATAAAATTCTACAAATGACTGATTAGTTGGCTGATATATACATCTTACTACCCCATTAGGGAAACCGATGAGAACGACCAATAACCCTGTTTAGTATTACGTCAAGTTCGACACCCCTACCAAATATACGGAGTTTTTGCAAAAAAATCCAAATTTCAATATGCAAAATCCATGATAAAATTCTACAAATCGCTGATTAGTTGGCTGATATATACATCTTACTATCCCATTAGGGAAACCGATGAGAACGAACTATAACCCTGTTTAGTATTACGTCAAGTTCGACACCCCTACCAAATATACGGAGTTTTTGCAAAAAAATCCAAATTTCAATGTGCAAAATCCATGATAAAATTCTACAAATCGCTGATTAGTTGGCTGATATATACATCTTACTACCCCATTAGGGAAACCGATGAGAACGACCTATAACCCTGTTTAGTATTACGTCAAGTTCGACACCCCTACCAAATATATGGAGTTTTTTGCAGAAAAATGCAAATTTCAATATGCAAAATCCATGATAAAATTCTACAAATCGCTGATTAGTTGGCTGATATATACATCTTACTACCCCATTAGGGAAACCGATGAGAACGACCTATAACCCTGTTTAGTATTACGTCATGTTCGACACCCCTACCAAATATATGGAGTTTTTGGAAAAAATGCAAATTTCAATACGCAAAATCCATGATAAAATTCTACAAATCACTGATTAGTTGGCTGATATATACATCTTACTACCCCATTAGGGAAACCGATGAGAACGACCTATAACCCTGTTTAGTATTACGTCAAGTTCGACACCCCTACCAAATATATGGAGTTTTTGGAAAAAATGCAAATTTCAATATGCAAAATCCATGATAAAATTCTACAAATCACTGATTAGTTGACTGATATATACATCTTACTACCCCATTAGGGAAACCGATGAGAACGACCTATAACCCTGTTCAGTATTACGTCAAGTTCGACACCCCTACCAATTATATGGAGTTTTTGGAAAAAATGCAAATTTCAATATGCAAAATCCATGATAAAATTCTACAAATCACTGATTAGTTGACTGATATATACATCTTACTACCCTATTAGGGAAACCGATGAGAACGACCTATAACCCTGTTTAGTATTACGTCAAGTTCGACACCCCTACCAAATATATGGAGTTTTTTGCAGAAAAATGCAAATTTCAATACGCAAAATCCATGATAAAATTCTACAAATCGCTGATTAGTTGGCTGATATATACATCTTACTACCCCATTAGGGAAACCGATGAGAACGACCTATAACCCTGTTTAGTATTACGTCAAGTTCGACACCCCTACCAAATATACGGAGTTTTTAAAAAAAATGCAAATTTCAATATGCAAAATTCATGATAAAATTCTACAAATCACTGATTAGTTGGCTGATACATACATCTTACTACCCCATTAGGGAAACCGATGAGAACGACCTATAACCCTGTTTAGTATTACGTCAAGTTCGACACCCCTACCAAATATATGGAGTTTTTGGAAAAAATGCAAATTTCAATATGCAAAATACATGATAAAATTCTACAAATCGCTGATTAGTTGGCTGATATATACATCTTACTACCCCATTAGGGAAACCGATGAGAACGACCTATAACCCGGTTTAGTATTACGTCAAGTTCGACACCCCTACCAAATATATGGAGTTTTTGGAAAAAATGCAAATTTCAATATGCAAAATTCATGATAAAATTCTACAAATCACTGATTAGTTGGCTGATATATACATCTTACTACCCCATTAGGGAAACCGATGAGAACGACCTATAACCCTGTTTAGTATTACATCAAGTTCCACACCCCTACCAAATATATGGAGTTTTTGGAAAAAATGCAAATTTCAATATGCAAAATCCATGATAAAATTCTACAAATCACTGATTAGTTGACTGATATATACATCTTACTACCCCATTAGGGAAACAGATGAGAACGACCTATAACCCTGTTTAGTATTACGTCAAGTTCGACACCCCTACCAAATATATGGAGTTTTTTGCAGAAAAATGCAAATTTCAATACGCAAAATCCATGATAAAATTCTACAAATCGCTGATTAGTTGGCTGATATATACATCTTACTACCCCATTAAGGAAACCGATGAGAACGACCTATAACCCTGTTTAGTATTACGTCAAGTTCGACACCCCTACCAAATATATGGAGTTTTTGCAAAAAAATGCAAATTTCAATATGCAAAATCCATGATAAAATTCTACAAATCGCTGATTAGTTGGCTGATATATACATCTTACTACCCCATTAGGGAAACCGATGAGAACGACCTATAACCCTGTTTAGTATTACGTCAAGTTCGACACCCCTACCAAATATATGGAGTTTTTGAAAAAAAAAATGCAAATTTCAGTATGCAAAATTCATGATAAAATTCTACAAATCACTGATTAGTTGGCTGATATATACATCTTACTACCCCATTAAGGAAACCGATGAGAACGACCTATAACCCTGTTTAGTATTACGTCAAGTTCGACACCCCTACCAAATATATGGAGTTTTTGCAGAAAAATGCAAATTTCAATATGCAAAATCCATGATAAAATTCTACAAATCGCTGATTAATTGGCTGATATATACATCTTACTACTCCATTAGGGAAACAGATGAGAACGACCTATAACCCTGTTTAGTATTACGTCAAGTTCCACACCCCTACCAAATATATGGAGTTTTTGAAAAAAATGCAAATTTCAATATGCAAAATCCATGATAAAATTCTACAAATCATTGATTAGTTGGCTGATATATACATCTTACTACCCCATTAGGGAAACCGATGAGAACGACCTATAACCCGGTTTAGTATTACGTCAAGTTCGACACCCCTACCAAATATATGGAGTTTTTGGAAAAAATGCAAATTTCAATATGCAAAATTCATGATAAAATTCTACAAATCACTGATTAGTTGGCTGATATATACATCTTACTACCCCATTAGGGAAACCGATGAGAACGACCTATAACCCTGTTTAGTATTACGTCAAGTTCGACACCTCTACCAAATATACGGAGTTTTTTGCAGAAAAATGCAAATTTCAATATGCAAAATCCATGATAAAATTCTACAAATCGCTGATTAGTTGGCTGATATATACATCTTACTACCCCATTAGGGAAACCGATGAGAACGACCTATAACCCTGTTTAGTATTACGTCAAGTTCGACACCCCTACCAAATATATGGAGTTTTTGAAAAAAATGCAAATTTCAATATGCAAAATCCATGATAAAATTCTACAAATCACTGATTAGTTGGCTGATATATACATCTTACTACCCCATTAGGGAAACCGATGAGAACGACCTATAACCCTGTTTAGTATTACGTCAAGTTCGACACCCCTACCAAATATATGGAGTTTTTGGAATAAATGCAAATTTCAATATGCAAAATTCTAGATAAAATTCTACAAATCACTGATTAGTTGGCTGATATATACATCTTACTACCCCATTAGGGAAACCGATGAGAACGACCTATAACCCTGTTTAGTATTACGTCAAGTTCGACACCCCTTCCCAATATGGAATTAGCATACTTAAAATCGTATTTCGAAATTTTAAGTTATAATTTTGTAAATAATTTGTATCCAATATATTTACATAAATCACATTTTATTCCTTAATTATACTATTAATAATTTACTTTTATTAATATTAACATTATTCAAATTATTTATAAATTCAATTCTTTATGCAATCGCCTAAATGCATGCATTTTACTAATACAATAATGTTTTTTAGTTGGTGTTGTTTTAGGAAAAGGTTAGGATAAAATTCACAGCGGTATATATTGTTGATTTGTTGTTGCTGTCTTCTTGTATTTTCTCTGAATTGGGGGGGGGGGGGCGGGTAAACAATATTTGTGTACGCGACCCGAACGCGGTGACCGGTGAGGAAGAAAATATGTGTTCGTCATCGTTTTAACGAGTCGTTCGTTGTGTTTGTGAACATATAAAAAGAAAATATGAAACAACAAACAAATAAAACGATGAAAACATAAAAAGGGGAATTATAAACAAATTGAGTAATGAGAGTTTTTTTTTATTTGAAAAATAAAAGATAAAAATTATAAAGTCGGTCTAGTTTTGGAAACGGTCTCGATAAGGCTAGAATTTTGTATAAGTCTAGCTGTGATTTGGCATAAAGAAAATGCAAATTGGCTGTAATACATTAATATAAAAAAAAATTTAAAATAAAAAGTTTTTAATAGTTGCTACACTATTTAAATGTGTGATTGAATTCAATAAACCACACACTAATACAACAATTAGTGTTTATATTCCACATTTTTAGTTTATAAATTTAATTGTGAAGAAAATACTGAAGATATTATTATAAAATTTATAACTTAATTAGAAATCTTAATTTGTTTACTGTAAAAATAAGTGAGACAAAAAAGAATTTATATTGTTTAAGAAAATTGGTGTAACTAAAGGTGCTATCACACCAAGCGCGATGCGTCGGCGGCAAATTTAAATACACGTTTTTTTGCTTATGTAGTGATTGGAAATCGTAGTTTGTGTAAAAATATAAACTAGCGATAAACGACGATTTTTTTTGCCGCCGGGTTTCGCGGCGGCAGAAAAAATTTAATTTTATACCATTTACTAAAATTGTAATTTCTCTATTAAAAATATAAAGTTTGTAAATGGTTTTATGAACAATAATTTTAATTATGTTCAAGCTACGATTTCCTATCACTACATAAGCAAAAAAGCGTGTATTTAAATTTATTTAAATTTGCCGCCGACGCGCCGCGCTGGGTGTGATAGTACTTTAATAATGTACAAAAAAATAATCAAATAAAAATAATAAAAAATAATGGAGGTGTGGCCAACACACGACTTTCTTTTACGAACAGAGAATTTTGAGAAATTTAATTTTTTTTTATAATTTTTAAATTTTTTTCTTTTTAATTTTTAAATTTTTAAATTTTATTTTTTATTTTTATTTATTTTTATTTTTTGGAAACATTTTGTGTTTACTAGTTTTTTGTAAACCTTATACATTTTAAGATATTTGCAAAATAAATTTTCTGGACCAAGGGAGTGGCCACTTCCGGTTAGCCGATTTAGAGTAAAATTCACTGGCACCTCCCAATTTATCAAAAAAGCTTAAATCTGAAGTTTCAGTTCGATTGGTTAAACCATCTGGGCTGTAGAGAGGACACAGACTGACAGACTGACAGACAGACAGACAGACACCATTTCGAAACCCACTTTTTCGGACTCATTGGTTTTGGCTAATGTTCATGAAATTATTTTTTGTTATTTGATAGTTTAACGTAACGAAAGCTTCTTGTTGATCTCATTAAATTGTGACAGTTTTTTTTTTGCAGTTTTATTTTGTGTTTGACTATATAGCATTATATTATTGTTATTTGGGGTTTGTTTGTGGTGCGTGTACGATTTTGTGTTGCACCTCTTTCAGAGGAAATTTTTCCGCCTTGTTTTTTGGGAAGACGGTTTCCGTTCCGGGGGGGGGGGGGTCCTCGCCGGGGCTGTCATGCGGACGTCCTTCCATACATAATCGGCAACGGTGACCGCCGCGACTGGGAGACAGCATCCCAGTAGGCGGGCCGAAGAGGGAAAGCACGTGTGGTAGTCAAAGCGGAGATCGCCTAGAATTGAAGCTATCGCTCCTGGACGACCACTTCTCACCTCTTCGCCTTTTTAATTTTTCAGTTTTTCTAAATTGCTGTACGGATGCTCGCATCAATGTTCCCTTATCCGGTTGACACCCCATATGTATTGTAACAAGCGTAAGCTGTTTGATTACATACAGTTGTGATTATGTTGATCCCTATTCTCAGTTCATCGGTTGAATGAGTCTACCATTTCCGCCGTGTGGCGTTAGATTGTGGTTAGACTCATTCTTCCTTTATTCTGAGTTTAGCTACTTCAATTTTTTTTAATTTGCAGATCTTGGGTGTTAGGTGCGTCTCAATAGGGTAGGGGTTGACCGTTTATACCCATGTATCTCATGGTCTATATTCCAACGCTGCAACTATGTAAAAACCACCAAATGTGTCTAGTATACATCCACGTGGTAACACCCGGGCAACATTGTGAAGCATCGGCGAAATACTAGGGGCGAGTGCTGTACACTATAAATGAGCAATGAGCGGAACAAATATGGAAACTAATACCCCAGGTGGTGTTGCTCAGGTAACTACACCCTCTTTGGAGGTTGGTCTCATGGACTCTGGGGGAGACCAGCCATTGCTATATTACAATTATTTTAACCAATCCCAAAACATGTTGGTGAATAAACAAGCTCAATTGAGTGAAACATAAAAGGATAATTCAAATCCCTTCAAGAGGAGTAACAAAGTGTCGTACGTACAGCCATAACACTCGTTCTACAAACGAAGAAAAGCTTCACAAAGAATTGTGTAAAGCTAATAATGCATTAGTTCAAGCCAACAATATAAGCAAGCAACTGAATGTTACAATTGCATGGATGCAGGAGCGTATGAAGACCATTGAAAACGAAGTTAAAGCACTTAAGCCAAAGGATGACGTTGGTTCTACTCCAACCAGAATTCAACTCCACAAGCGTATCGTACAGATGAAGAAGAACTAACTCGAGAAACTGAGTGGATTAGAGTTAAAGGTGGGAGAAAAAAAGGAAACGGAATAATACGCCCTCCCCACCTCAATTAAAGGATAATGTTCCAAATATTATCCAGAAATAAGCAAAAAAACTACCTCCACCACCACCAATAGTAATAGATGAAGTCAAAAACTACGATGTACTCTATGAGAAAGTAAAAACAATAACTACTACTGATAAGTTTAATGCAAAGGTGATGAATGGAAACACCATCAAAATAAACTTAGAATATGTTGAAACATACAGAAAAATTGCAAAAATGTTAAATGAAAAAAAAAAACGTGCTTGGCACACGCTTGACGTCAAACAAACTAGACTAATTAGGGTCATGGCTAAAAACTTAGACTCTACGTGTAAACCACAAAAAATAATTGATAACCTGAAAGCAAAAGGATTTAAGGCAACTGAAGCATCGATTGAGTTAAAACGGATAGGCAAAGTACCTCTCAACATGTTTGTGTTGACCTTCGATAGTGATGAAGATATCGAAAAAATTTATCAAATTAAGTACATCTTGGGTGCGTGAATATTTATTCGTTCATTTTATTTATTTAGTAACAAGAATTTTGGAACTGTCGCAAGTCATATCCACCTCATCATAAACACACTATTTTTGAGCATAGTAGCTCATTCACAATAGTGTGTGAATTAAAAAGATGCTTTCAGAGATTGCATCTAAGATGGATATGTTCATCCATAATATTGTATGCTTTTTCTTTTTTGCTGCAATTTTTCTGCGAACTCCATATTTTAATTTATTAAGGGGCCTTCAATTCAAAGTAGTCACCAACGGATAGCGAAACTCTGTTTTGGGACAAACATTTCTGATTGGATTTATTTTAATATCCCTCATTAATTTGTGTAGCTCGACAATCACAAAACGGATTTCTATACCAGGTCATGTTGTATCATTTAAAAATCTCAAACTGTCGAAAAAATTCAACAAAACAAAAAAAATAAAAAAAAAATTTTTAATGTCTGACTGACTGAAACGAAAGTCAGAGCCTCCTCATCAATCGAATAGTGGTTATTCAGCCTCTAAGAAGATCTAAGCTTATACCACAATGTAAACAATGTCAAGCCTATGGACATACACAAAAATATTGCAACAGGGAACCCAGGTGTGTCAAATGTTTAGGCAAACATCATACCAAAGATTGTGTAAAAGCCCAAAATGTTCAACCTAAATGCGTTCACTGAGGAGAAAACCATCCGGCTAACTATAGAGAACGCAGCGTTGCTATTGAACTGCAAAATATCAAAAACAAGAAAGTGATTGCAAAAAATCCAAGTTTATTCAGGAAGGAAGCGGTTAAGATGAACCGACCCGAAGTAAATCGTATAGTGTCGCGAACTAAACGACTTATGCTCAAGTAATGATGAGAAATGGAAATCCAGGAAAAATTGCTCAAAATGACGATATAAGTCAAACACTTAAATTAGTTTTAAGCAGACTAAATACGTTTGATGAGCGATTATAGAAATTAGAGTACAGCACTAAGGGAGCCATCCCTAAACAAAAAAATGACCAATGATCTTAGAATCTTATGTTGGAATGCCAATGGAGTGATGCAACATCAACAAGAACTGCAAGTGGTCCTGGACACAGAAAAAATCGATGTATGTATGTCTCATCACGAAAACACACTTCACTAGACAATCAATCATAAAATTTAAAAATTATCAAATATATCACGCTATTTACCCTGGTACCACTGCTAAAGGAGGTAGAGCTGTTATAATTAGAAATAGTATTCATAGTGATGGAGTTAAAATATGAAACGGAAGAAATACAAGCAACTGATGTTATTGTCTAATCCAAAAGAAGTTCTATTTGTATTGCTAGTATTTACTGCCCACTGAAGCACTCAATGAAAGAAAAAGATTATCTCGAGTTTCTCAGTAAATTAGGAAAACGATTTGTACTTGGAGGAGACTTTTATGCAAAAAATGTCCATTGGGGATCCAGATTAACAACGACTGAGGGTAAAGAACTCCTAAAAGCTATCAGAAAATGAAGTTGTGAAACCCTCTCAACTGGAAAACCAACCTACTGGCCAACTGATCCAAACAAAGTACCAGATCTGATTGATTTCTTCATAATAAAGAACATATCTGTAAATTATGTACAAGTAGATGAAAGCCATGACTTAAACTCTGATCATTCATTAATACTTCTATCGTTAAGTGAAAAAATCATTAAGAAAGAACGAAACCCATTCCTAGTAAATAATCACACTAATTGGGCATGCTTTAGACTATCGCAAGAAGAAAAAATTAACTTACTGGTTCCATTAAAGACTGAAGAAAAATTAGAAAAAGAAGTTCACAAATTTGTAAACGATATACAACAATCAGCTTGGAAAAATACTCCTGAAACTAAAACGAAAATCAAGGGAAACAACTACCCTATAGAATTAGGGAACTAATCGCAGAAAAAAGAAGAGCGATAGGAGTATGGCAACAAACAAGGGCCTCCCAAGATAAAACTCATTTGAACAATCTCACTCAACAATTAAGAAGAGAGATCAAAGAATTGAAAGATGAATCAATCAGCAACTATTTAAGAAAATTAACTAATGATAACAGTACTGATTATTCTCTTTGGAAAGCAACCAAAAGAATCAAAAGACCAATAATGCAGATTACCCCAATAAAAATAGCAGGTGAGAAATGGGCTAGAAATAATGAAGACAAAGCTCGAGAATTTGCTGAACACCTCGAAAAAATATTCCAGCCACATGAAGACCAAATGTTGGAAGCCGAGATAATAACTGAACAAGCTGTGCAAGAAAGTAAAAAAATCTTACCCACAACACCAAAAGAAGTCATGTGTGAGATAAAAGCTAATATGAATACGAAAAAAGCTCCTGGGTACGATTTTCTTATTACTGCAGAAATCTTAAAAGAACTGCCAAGGAAAGCTCTGGTGAAACTCACCAATCTTATAAATGCAGCATTAAGAATCAAATGTGTACCAAGCTTATGGAAAATTGCAAAAGTAATTATGATCCTAAAACCTGGGAACCACCACACATAACATCGTCTTATAGGCCAATTTCGCTATTGCCAGTCATGTCCAAACTCTTTGAGAAGCTTCTGGTAAAAAGATTAAATGCTATAATCGAGAGTAAAAACTTGATCCCAAATCATCAGTTCGGTTTTCGCAACCAACACTCAACAATTGATCAAGTACACAGAATAACCAGTATAATTGATAAAGCATTAGAGGAGAAAAAATTCGGTTCATCAGTATTTCTAGACGTTGCACAAGCGTTTGATAGAGTGCGGCATGAAGGACTTAACCATAAGTTAAGAAATCTTCTACCAATGCAATTTGCTAAGATACTGGAATCTTATTTGAAAGATAGGTTCTTCAGGAATAAGATAGATAATACATTTTCTGCATTGCAAGAAATCAGTGCAGGAGTTCCACAGGGCAGTGATTTGGGGCGGTTTTATACCTACTATACACTTATGATCTTCCTACATTAGAAAACAACACAGTGGCAACTTTTGCAGATAATACGGCGATCTTAGCTGTTGGAAAAAGCAGCGAAGATCAACACAGAAGTTACAATCAGCTATAATTCAAATATATAAATGGACAAAACGATAGAGAATAAAACTAAATGAAGCTAAATCAGTTCACATAAACTTTACAAACAAACGATTCGAACATATTCCGATTACCATAAATCGGGAAATAATACCGCATGCGAACAAATTTAAGAATCTCGGCTTGACCCTTGATGCTAAACTACGATCGAAAGCACACGTCAAGAAGAAAAGTGAAGAATTAAGTAATTTAATTCACTTTTTTAAGCTTTATGTTTGTATTAAAATTATTTTGTTGGTTTTTTAGCTTAATTTGTTTTCATTTTTATTAATGATTAAAAAAAAAACACCCGGCGTTTCGACGGCATATCCCGTAATTTTTAAGGTTATAATTTATACTAGTATAAATCATAACCTTGAAAATTACGGGATGTGCCGTCGAAACGTCGGGTTTTTTTTATTCAAATATTAATAAAAATAAAAACAAATTAAGCTAAAAAACCAACAAAATCATTTAATAATTAAGACTTAAATACAGAAAAATGTATTGGCTGATGGGAAGGAACTTTTCTTGATCAACATACAACAAGCTTCTACTTTATAAGCAAATATTGAAACCGATTTGGACTTATAGTATTCAGCTTTGGGGTTGTACCAAACAGAGCAACGTAAATATCATCCAAAGATTTTATAATATGGTATTAAGGAACATCGTTGATGTACCTTGGTATGTCAGGAACAATGACCTTCAAAGGGACCTTTAAATGAACCTCATCCTAAACGAAATCCAGGAAAAAGCACGGAGACATGAAGAAAGGCTCCGCCAACATGTGAACATGGAGGCAACTCAGCTCCTAAGTATCACGAATTAAGTACAAAGACTTAAAAGAATCAAATCTTTTGAGCTGGTGTGATTGTCAGTGTAAACAGCATTGTGCTGATCTAAAATCCACTACAAAGATGTGGTTTATTTCAATTTACCAAACACTATGGAACGCCAATGGGGAGAAGCCATAGATTAATTAAAGTTAGTAAATTAAGTCAGAAACAAATTGCTCATTAGTCCAGGAGACTAGATTGTAATTACATAAAATAAATAATTAAAATTTATTTTAAATAAAAAAAAAAAACAAAAAAAAATTTGCAGATCTTCGTACCCTTAGTAATTTACTTTATTTTCTAGTTAAATTTATTTTGGTTCAACTACCTTCATGGGGAACGATCCAAGCTTGTTCTGACTTCGAGTCATTCGACCTCGCTGGACCGTTTGCCACGTCGGTTCCATGTGTCATGAGCATTAAGATCACGAACTTGTTTTTTCTGCCAATGTTTTGTCGATTGGACAGTTCGTGGTCTCGATGGTCAATGGCGCATCCTTAGTTCAATTTGCTTTCATTTTTCATTTTCTTATTTTATTATCTTATTTAATTGAAACTATTGGGACCTCAGTAGTATTATTCTTATTTTTTAGCAGTTCCTCGCATCTCATAGTGGAGCTCTAAGAGTGCGACTGTGTGGCCAACGGGGGAGTGAACCAACCATTTTATTTATTATTAATTATCATTACTTTATAACCGGCCCAACACAGGGTTATGTCTCACATCATTCTATCAGCTCTTCTATTTCTTATTTCTAATTCACGCATTACTTTCACTGTTTGTGAAAATTTACTTTCTTTATTTTCATTATTATTTTTGGTCCTTATTCATCGCACTTTAGTGGAGCAGCTAAACCATTGCTATATGTATACATCGATTTATTATTATTTATATTATTTATGTATACATCGATTTATTATTATCGATATTTTCATTTATTTTTTTGGATACATTTTTGATATTATTTAAATTAAATGAACTCAAGTCGATTACCTTGGGATAATCCAGCAAGCACGGTTGTTAGATCAGTGTTTTAGTCGAGCGATAGTCAACCGTTGATGCGAGTGAGTCCTTGGGACAGTAACATTATTCTCGTAGCTTCTCACACTCCTCGGTTTGTGGATATCTACTGGGTTATTGTAGTTCTAATTTAGTTTTTTTTGTTTGGTTTCATTGATTAATTAATTTAATTTGTTTTGGTTTTGGTAAATTTTATTTTTTTTTTTTAGAAACTTAGTTCACAGTGTGAATTTATATGTATATTTTTCAATTTATTTATAATCTCTATAATTTTTTTGGTTAAATTTCTTTTTTGATTATAGTTTTTCGGGATTTCGGAAATTAATTTTTTTTTTCTCATCTAACTTATTACAATATTCAGTCACATATTTAGTTTTCTTTAAATTACCTGTTTCAGTCTTTGTGTTTCATTGAGTGTAACATTTTAAATTTTTAGTTTTCATATTATTTATTTTGGGTGTTGTATTAAGTAATTTAATAATTTTATTAGTTTCAATTAAACATTTTTTTTTTAATAGTAAATTGTTATAAAATGGAAGGTATCAGTTATTCTAGTGATGGTAATTCCAACGCGGTAAATCAGAAGGAGGTGTTAAAATCTTTGCTGGCACAGGTGAAAATATTAACTGAATAAGTTAAGACCTTAGATGATAATAACATGTTGCCTGTCTCTAACGAGCGTTCATCTCCGGAGCAGGTTAATCAAAATCTAAATATCGATTTTCCACCAGTTGCAGCTGATTTACATCAGACTACATTAAATATGAATCCACCCCAAAATTATAATCCTCATTTTTCTTCGTCTGGTATGGTTAAACAAATCAAGCTTTCATCTCAAACTGTTTGCAGTGCAAAATGAATAAGCCTGTCAATTTCAGTACGCAACCTATGATGGGTTAGCAAGGTGAGTCTACCAGACCCTTCGAGAAACTGTTTTTGACTTTCTCGGACCTTATTCCTCGTTGGATCATTATTTCAAGTTTGTTCTTGTTAAACCTTTGCGTAAAGCTTCTGCATCCTCCTTATGTTCATTCCTTGAGAATGATGTATTTTTTGCTCTTTTCAATGCCTGCTGTGATTACTTCGGATAATGCCAAACAATTCACCTATTTTAAAATCTCTTGAAGAAGTATGATGTTCGACATGTTCGAACTCCGATTTACTCGCCACAAAGAAACGCTTCAGAGCAAGTCAATCAGACATTACTCGCCAGTATACGTGCGTATCTGAATGACCATCATCATAATGAATGGGACTGCCACTTGCCTGAAATCACTGAGGCACTGAGAAATATTAAACATGATGGTACACGTTATTTACCTCATTATTTGGTGTTTCGACAACATATGACTCTAAATGGATCTGATTACGCTTTGCTCAAGTTATTTTGTTAACAGGACGACAACGAAGTGCACATGTTGTCTAAAAATACTCGGTTAAATTTGATTCGTGACCAAATTATTCACTACCTGAAAATTGCACATGAAAAATCCTCTTATCGGTACAATCTTCGTAGTAAGCATCGAAATTTCCATCCTGATCAACCCGTTTTTGTTAGGTTAGGTTGCACAAAGCAGCGCACCTAATAAATTTTCAGACAAATTGGCTGCTAAATTTATTCCCGCGATTATTATTAATAAATTGGGTAATACTGCAAATAGCGTTAAAGTTTTGAATGGATATTCGCGTATAAGATTTGTGTTAATTTAGTGTATGCCTGGCTTGAGACATTATCTCGGGTGTGGTGGGTCGTCCCAACGTTTATTACGACCGTGTTCCGTCTTAACCGCGGTAAAATTATTTACACAGGAAAATATATACAAATTGATATTTTGCGAATAAATTTACTTACGCGTCGTAAAGATTTAATACCCCTTATGCTGTGAAAGAAAAATATTCCATTCTTTTTGACTGTAAACATATTTTGCTTTGGCTACGTACATTAAATATTAAAACATATATAATTCTCAACGATTGTTATAGCAAAATATGTGCACACAGTATAAAATGCATTCGTGTCTATGTGTAAGTCATGGATTGCTCATAATTTCGATTGCCATCTATGTATTTTTCATCTGGAATATTCTTTTTGTAATATATTGTTGATTTGTTGTTGCTGTTTTCTTGTATTTTCTCTGAATTCGGCGGGGGGGAATTAACAATATTTGTGTACGCGGCCCGAACGCGGTGACCGGTGGGGAAGAAAATATATGTTCGTCATCGTTTTGACGAGTCGTTCGTTGCGTTTGTGAACATATAAAAAAAAATATGAAACAACAAACAAAGACAACGATGCAAACATAAAAAGAAGTTTTTTTTTTATTTGAAAAATAAAAGATAAAAATTATAGTCAGTCTCGTTTTTGGATACGGTCTCGATAAGACCAGAATTTTTTTATAAGTTTAGTTGTGATTTGGCATAAAGAAAGTGCAAGTTGGTTGTAATACAAAAATATAAAAACAAATTAAAATCAAAAGTTTTGTGATGTAAAAATTCAATTATAATATAGTTGCTACACTATTTAAATGTGTGATTGAATTCAATAAACCACACACTAATACGACAATTAGTGTTTATAGTATATTCCACATTTTTAGTTTATAAATAAATTGTGAAGAAAAGACTGAAGATATTGTTATAAAATTTATAACTTAATTAAAAATCTTAATTTTTTTACTGTAAAAATAAGTGGGACAAAAAAAAATTTATATTGTTTAAGAAAATTGGTGTAACTAATAATGTACAAACAAATAATCAAATAAAAATAATAAAAAAAAACAACGGGAAAATTTGGTTGGTTATTTATTAATTACCCTTCCATATACATACACCATATGTGTATACATATATATATAGATATAATCATAAAAAAAACAGACAAAAAAAAATGCAAGTGCTTATTTCTTTTTTTTTTTGGTCATTCATTTGGTGTGAAGAAAATTTTATATATTTTGAGACAATAAGTGGAAAAGTTCAAAAAAATAAAATCGTCAGTGTTCATTGATTTGAGTTGAGTTTGTCGATTTGTGATATTAAGATAGAATTCCCGCCCGTGGGGGCAGGGCAACCATTGTTTTGGTGTGTAGCCGGACGGGCCGTTAAGATATGCAATGGTACTGAAAACAAACTATAATATAGTTTTTTCTTTGAGTTAACGTAAATTTGTTTTGGCTAATTGAAATGAAATTATTTTTTGTTATTTGATTTTGTTGGTCACATTAAATTGTGACAGTTTGTTTTTGCAGTTTTTTTTGTGTTTGACTATATAGCATTATACTTTTTTTTCTTTGGGGTTTCAGTCCATTCAGAGCAAATTTTTCCGCCTCGTTTTTTTCAGATTTCCTTATCAAACGGTTTTTATCATTTTAGGAAAAACCGTTTGATAAGGAAATTCCGCTATTTTTTTTAATTTTCTTTGGTTCGATATGGTTCAATGTTGATAACGGTTTATTTTAAATTTTTTTCTTGCTTTCTTTGAAACAGTGTCAGTGTTAGTAAATTTATAACGTAAAATAAGTGATAAAATGTTTGTGATTAATTTTGGTGATTTTTTTTGTGCTGTTGTTTCATGAGTGTTGAAGTGATTTTCTTATTTTTCTTCTCGCATGAATCACCGTTACATCACGTGTAATTAAATTTTTCATTTGATCGGATGATGGAAGGCATGCTCTTGTGGAGGGTTGGCTTTTTCCATATTTGTTCTAGGCGTGCCGTTCGTTCCTCCAGGACAGGCTGTGCTGCAGGGCGGCACGCCATATATATGTTGGTCGTATTATATGTTAGTCGTTTCCGCTCCGGGGGGTCGTCGCTGGGACTGTCATGCGGACGTCCTTCCATACATGACCGGCATAGGTGACAGCCGCGACTGGGAGACAGCATCCCAGTAGGCGGACCGATGAGGGGAGGCCCGTGTGGCAGTCATGGCCCTTGTTTAGAATTGAAGCTGTCGCTCCAGGACGACCACTTTTGGTTTATTATTTCCTTAGCTGCTAAGGCCGTGGCAAAAATAGTTTCCAATTCCTTTACCCTTCTCATCTTATTTTCATGGGGGTTTCAAGCATTAGAATATGTCTGAAAACCCCCACGTCGCACCATGAGCTCTAGCCAGCTACAATACCGCACCAGACCTCTATTCTCATGCCTGTTAACAAAGCCCTTGCGGTGTTTCGTTACAATTGTTACCGACAAGTGAGTCCAGTGCAATACTCTAACCTAAACAAACAGAATTTTATAGTGAAAATGAGTAACCAATATTTGGGTTGCAACTAATTCTTTCGCTATCGAGCTCAGAAATATTACTGGCAATATTACGATTAAAATTAGTAAATTGAATCTTAATGAACTAGATCGCGAACATAAATCCGCGGCGAAAATTCTAATATGGAAAGTTAAAATTTGCTGCTTCCAGAAATTTCACAGGAGCCTGAATTTCAAGCCGAGTTAATAGAAGAACTAACAACCGATGTATTGCATATTGGGACCGGCTCAGCAGAATCAAATCTTCAAAATCGGTAACTTCAGTGTCAGAAAAATTGAGTATAGCATGTCAAAAATTATTGAGTTGTTTGGAAGATATCCGTATTAAACCAGCAGTTTCAGCTGAAATGGAAAATTCACCGAAGGAAGTTTTCGGCGAAATAATACAGAATCCGGAAAACTTAGACAATGAGTCAAACGAAGGGATGATTGAATCTAACAAATATTTAGATAATCAACAATTGCCCGAAACATCACAGCGAGGTAGCCTTATCGAATTGCAAACTGTTCAACAGGAAATACCAGTGATAATGACAGAGGATGGGGTGCATTTGATTGTAAGCAGGCTTGTAACGGATCCCCCAAAAGGGATTACGTTAACAGACATGAGAATAGCGGTCTGATGCGGTATAGTAGCTGGCTAGAGCTCACGGTGCGGCGTGGGGATTCTCAGACATATTTCTCATGCTTGAATAACCGCATGAAGAACAAAATTAGAGGGGCAAATGGAAATTACAAATTAAATTGCCACGGCCTCAGCGGCAAAAGGAAATAATAAGCTGGGAGTGATCGTTTCGGAGTGACCGTCTCAATCCCAGGCGACTACCGCCGTGACTGCCACACGGGCCTCCCCTCATCGGCCCGCCTACTGGGATGCTGTTTCCCAGTCGCGACGGCTACCGATGCCATTTATGAAGGAGGGACGCCCGCATGACAATCCCAGCGACAATCCCCCGGAACGATACCGTCACCCCGACGCGATCAACTCATGTGGCGTGCCGCCCTCCAGCACAGCCTGTCCTGGAGGAACGAACGGCACGCACGGAAAAGGGTGGAAAAAGGCCGACCCTTCGCATGACCCCACCTCACATCACCCGATCAATTATTTATTTACGCGCACATAGTGCGGCGTAGCACACTACAGTTAGAAATTCAAAGGAAAAAAACAATTTTGTTACGGTAAAAGTGAAAAAAAATGAAAATTTCGTTAAGATAAATTACGTTACCACTGATTCTACGTTATATTAAAATTTTACTTTCACTAATCACTGTTTACAAATCAAGAAAAGAACACCAAAGTACCTAAAACAGAAAAATGGACCGCTATGTGGTCGAACCACACCCAAAGCGGACAACCGAACCGAAGCGAAGCAGAAAGAAAAGAACAACCGCAAAAATTCCGAACGCAAGCATTCAAAACAACGGAGAAAAGGAGAAATTGGCGGGATAATTGCTCTGTGTGGGGTTTCCACCTAATCGGTGTACCACCACGAATCGCGGGTATGACCGCAAAATAAATATATAATATATAGAAAATAAGAGGGGGAAAAACAACTGTTACAATTCAAAATTCACAGGTGGTTTTCCCTCAATATTGTACCTTCTTTGTTTTTACTTTTATTGGCCCGTCCGACCACACCGCAAACAGCGCCGACGCAGGATCCCCCTCTCCAAAATGCTGCCCGGCCCACACGGGCGGGAACACTTGTACAATATCACTGTTTCGATCACGGTTCGAACAACAAATATTTCGGCAGCTCACTCGCATCAATGCAGCGTCCGGAATTTCCAGATTAATATTCCGTAATCAAACAAAATAACAACAGACCAGGTAACGGTGTCGAAACGACTCGAACATCAGGAAAAAAATCCACTTACAAAAGCATCCAAGAGCAAATGCGCAATCCAGGCACGAATACAGGTTTTTCACCAACAAAATTTAACTTCACCAGGTAACAATTGAATAAAGAAACTTTATTTTAGGCCTTTTCTCAATACACAATATTTAAATTATAATCAATATTATTTATTTCATGATTTTTCGGTAATTATAAATGAATTACTAAATTTATTTTAGACCTTTTCTCAATACACAATAGTTAAATTATAATCAATATTATTTAGTTTATGATATTCAGGTACATAATTACAAATGAATTATACAACTTATTTTCGCTGTTTTTTTTTTTTTTTATTTATATAAATCAAAAGAGACTTTTGTCTCCAAAACAAAATACGACTTTCCAACTTGAAAATTTTTTTAACTAGCCTCTAAGCAATTTTTTTATAATCAAAAAAAAATTTGACTTGTAGTCAATAAACTAAACTCAAACTGTTAATATTTTATATATATAAAAAAAACTGTGACTTAATGTCCGCCACGATGTATTATTGTTCCAAAAAAAAAACTAGACTCAATTATTTTCCAAATTCAAATCAAGACTTAATTATTTTAAATTTAAAACAAGACTAACTATCAAAAAAAATATTTTACATCAATTAACAAAAATCAGAAAATTTTTCCCCCTCCTATTTTTTCCCTTCGCATCGTTGTTTGTCCCGCTCGCTGTATTTGTGCACATATACATCAATTTTATTTATTTTTTTATTTTTTTATTATTGTAAAATCTTTATTCATGTTTATGTTTTTTTTTTTTCTTGTTATGTACACAAACACAACGAGTAAGACAAACAACGACGACGAACACACGTACATACTTAGTTGTACGGTCGCCTCGGACTCATGTCTAATCCACCGATCGGTTTTTATTTTTCCCCACACAGAGCAAATATCACGCGTTAATCCACGCCAATGGTACCAAAAGAAAAATGGAATATTCGAGATTGAACATTTTAGCATCGTAAACATTCCATCCAAAACCAACAAAAATGTTTATACAAGCCAAACAGTACAAACACTTAAGGTATAAAAAAGTACATTAAGGCGTAGTATTAGTGATGCATACAAATAAATCAGAAAGTATATATACACAAAACAGATAAGTATAGGTGATACATTCATAATAAATATAGTGTACATTTTTTGTGATAGAATCTGTGTAGGGCGCGAACGAGACGGCTTGTATAAACATTTTTGTTGGTTTTGTTCCATCTCATACCATACAATACATGTACACACACCGACTCGCAAGAAATATGTATGCCTGTACATGACAATATAGAAAACGAGTAAATATAGGGGAAAAAAAAAAATATTTTTACATAGCAATCGGTGAGAATATTAAATTTGAATTTTGGGGAAGCATGAATTAGAGCATATGTATATACAACACTATGGTGGTCATGGTATTTTATAATGAAAGGAAAAAAAAAATTTCAACGTATATGAGCGTTTGGAATTCTCGCAAGAATTAAATTCTTCCGCTTCAAGTGGAGACGTATGCCCGTCGTAACAAACGTGGGAACGACCCACACCCGAGATAAGGTCTCAAGCCAGGCATATAATAAACAAATAATGGTGTTAAACCCGAATATCTTTGGCATGGTATGTGCCTAACGGTTTTCCATTCAGATCTTTCACGGAATAAGCTATATTACCCACTCTATTGGCAATAATAGCGGGAATGAATTTAGCGGCTAGCTTTGCTGAAAATTTATTAGGAGCGCTGCTTTGTGCAAAGGATCTAACAAACACAGGTTGGTCAGGATGAAAAATTCGATTTCTACTTCGAAGATTGTAATGATCAGCAGCCTTCTCGTGTGCGACTTTAAGGTAATGAATAATCTGGTCCCGTAGCAAATTTAATTGGTTTGTTTTTGACCTAACGTGAATTTCATTGTCATCTTGAGAGGATAATAATTTACGTATAGCATAATCAGATCCACTCAACGACATGTGTTGTCCAAAGACCACATAATGGGGAGAAAACTGAATAACGTCATGCTTTACATTTCGAAGTGCCGCAGTAATTTCGGACAAATGACAATCCCATTCATTGTGCTTATTGTCATCCAGATAGGAACGAATGCTTGCTAGTAAAGTCCGATTTACTCTTTCTGACGCATTACTTTGTGGTGAATAGATTGGAGTGCGGACGTGACTAACATCATATTTTTTTAACAAATCTTGAAATACGTTAGAAAGAAATTGCTTACCATTGTCAGAAGTAATTACCGCCGGCACTGAGAAGAGCAGAAATATCTCATTCTCCAAGAAAGCGCATAGAGAAGAAGCAGAAGCTTCACGCAAAGGTTTAACGAGAACAAACTTTGAATAATGATCCAGCACGATTGCTATGCAGGTATTGCCCTTTTTCGAACGCGGATATGGTCCCAAAAAATCGACGAACAATTTTTCAAAAGGTCTGGTAGATACTGTTTGAGAGCCCATAAGAGGCTGAGTATTACTATTAACAGATTTATTCATTTTACAATGAAGACAATTAGAGATAAAAAGTTTAGTTTGTTTAGCCATACCAGACCAGAAGAATTGTCGTTGAAGTTTCTCTACCGTTTTTGCAATACCCATATGCGCGGAGGTAGGAGGGGAATGTGCCAGCTCAATCAATTTGGTAGTCATGGATATTGGAACTACTAACTTCCATTCAGACAGATCAGTTGTTGTTTAGCGCGAGGCATAAGACGGTAAAATCAAGAGTTTATTGTCGCGTATTTTAAAGTTATGTTCGCAATCTTTCAGCTGTTGTACTCGATTGATTTGTTGCAGATATTCATCATCCTGAAAAGCTGACGAATTGAGATCAATAGATAGAACCGATCTGTCACTGGATGTATCAAGGCCTGACACATTTCCTTGCGTGGATGTTGTATTCATAAGTTGAGAAGAATCATTAATCACAGCACTTTTAGTAAAAGCAGTATCCTGTTCGGTATTAAGATCATCCGTTGCATCAGTATAAAAAGCTCTGGAAAGGGCATCAGGCACAACGTTTACCGATCCTTTACGATAACCGATATCAAACTTGTACGCTTGTAGTTTTAAACTCCAGCGGGCGAGTCTACCAGCTAAATCTTTTTGGGACATCAGCCACCGGAGACTAGCGTGGTCGGTATAAATCGTGAACGGGTATCCCTCGATATAGGGCCGAAATTTTTTCACACTAAGTACTGCGGCGTAACACTCAAGCTTGGTTACAGAATAATTGCGTTGAGCAGCATTTAGTTTGTGCGAAAAGAATTCAATGGGGTGTTCAGCGCCATCCGAGTCTACCTGAAATAAAACACTACCCACACCAACAGCACTTGCGTCACACTGAATATAAAACGGGCGCCCATAATCAGGATTCGCCAAAACAGGAGCAGAAGATAAAGCCAACTTAAGGGCTTGAAACGATTCCTCAGCGTGAAGATTCCATTTAGTTTTTGATTTCTTTCCCGTTAGGTCAGATAGTGGAGCAGCTAACGAAGCGAAGTTCTTAATAAAACGTCGATACCACCCACATAATCCCAAGAAGCTACGTATTTGTTTAGTTGTTTTAGGTCTCGGAAATTCGCTAATTGATTTACACTTCTCAGGATTGGTGCGAAGGCAACCCTCACCCACTAAATATCCCAGATATTTAACTTCTTTCAACGCAAACTGACTTTTTTCCACATTTATGGTTAATCCTGCATTACGGAGTAAATGAGCAATCAATTCCAAAAGTTCAAAATGTTCAGACAAAGTAGAAGAGGTAACCAAGAGATCGTCTAAATAGACAAAAACTCTGTCATGAAGTTGGTACGGTATTACCTGATGCATCAGGCGGCATAGTGTTTGGGGAGCATTACATAACCCAAATGGCATGACTTTGAAATGGTACAAGGGACGACCAGGGACCGTAAACGCCGTCTTATCTCTGGATTGTGGGTCAAGAGGTATCTGCCAAAAGGCATCTTTTAAGTCGATCGATGAAATATAACGTGTTTGATCCAATCGACCCAACAATCCGTTGATAAGGGGAAGCGGATACGCATCCCTGACCGTCGCCTTGTTAACTTCCCGGGCATCCAAACACAAACGCACTTGACCATTAGCCTTCTGCACCATGGTAATAGGGGAACACCATGAACTGTGACTCTCCTCAATCACGTCCAAAGATAACATGCGATCTAGCTCATCATACATCAATTTCTGTTTCACAGGTGAAACTGAATAAAAGCGCTGTTTTACCGGCTTGGCTTCACCGACATCAATAGCGTGAGATACCAACGTGGTTCGACCAAGGCCTAACTTAACACTTGATGGGAATTTCTTGACAATAGTAGAGAGCTTGTTGTCATCTTCGGGAGAGAGCAGATGAAATTTCGGAGAGACAGGTAAATCCAAAGATTCAGTTATATCACTCAAGGCAGATATCTGAGGTGAAATTCCAAATTGATTCAAAAAGTCGATTCCCAAATACAACGACTGCTCTAAGGTAGGTACCAAATAGAAACGCATATTATGACATTGTGAATTAAACTGAACTTGAGCATGAACATAACCAATTATTGACTGTTTTTGACCACTGGCAGTTTGAATGCAAGAAGGAAATTTATGGAAGTTAAAATTGGTATCACTCAACAACTTTTCGGAACCACAACCCAAAACGCTGACACTCGCTCCACTGTCTAACAGACCTCGGTAAGGAACATCATTAACAAGGATATTGGCATAAGGCCGTTTATCACTCGTTTCAGAACCGAGTATTGAGGAGACAGCGCAGGATCTCATGACCCGACGCTCCCCCAATATTTCTTTGAACGTAGTAAACGAAGCGGGTTGAACTTTCGAAAAGTGTCGAGGACAAACGGAACAGAATTAGAAAAATGAAATTTATTAGAAAAGCGAAAATGTGAATGATTAGAAGAAGTCAGTGGAGAGTCAGATACCATTTGATTGAGAACAGGCGTCGCCAATCCAGACGATAATTCGGAATCAAAAGACTCAACGAGAGCTATCATGGGTTCGTCTGTTCTCTCACATCTGGCATCGACTTCCACTGAAGAATTTATTGGTCGGTGTTGTTGCCAGTGTCTTCTTTCTTGACAAAAAGGGTTGAACTGCTCTTCTCCTGGCAATAACATGCCGATGAATTTTTTAACGTCTTGAATTGTCACAATTGTGATTGACATTTCTTTTTTATTGGAATTTATTTCTCTGGTTAGGGAATACGTTTATAGCTTGATGGATAGGGAATTTAATCGAATATTTCGTGAACTATCACAACTTGAGTCCAAATCTCTAAGAATGGCCGTAATTGGCATTTTATCAATTTCATACAAAATCGCAATTTGAACTCAAAAATTCGCAGTATATTTATTTCTCTGGTTAGGGGATACCTTTATAGCTTAATGGATAGGGAATTTAATCGACTATTTCGTGAACTATCACAACTTGAGTCCAAATATCTGAGAATGGCCGTTAATGGCCTTTTATCAATTTCATGCAAAATCGCAATTTGAACTCAAAAATTCGCAGCACATTTATTGCTCTGGTTACGGGATATCTTTATAGCTTGATGGATAGGGCATTTAATTGACTATTTCGTGAACTATCACAACTTGAGTCCGAATCTCTAAGAATGGCCGTTATGGCCTTTTATCAATTTTATGCAAAATCGCAATTTGAACTCAAAAATTCGCAATACAATTATTTCTCTGGTTAGGGAATACGTTTATAGCTTGATGGATAGGGAATTTAATCGAATATTTCGTGAACTATCACAACTTGAGTCCAAATCTCTGAGAATGGCCGTTAATGGCCTTTTATCAATTTTATGCAAAATCGCAATTTGAACTCAAAAATTCGCAATACAATTATTTCTCTGGTTAGGGAATACATTTATAGCTTGATGGATAGGGAATTTAATCGACGGCATTTTATCAATTTCATGCAAAATCGCAATTTGAACACAAAAATTCGCAGTATATTTATTTCTCTGGTTAGGGAATACCTTTATAGTTAAATGAATAGAGAATTTAATCGACTATTCCGTGAACTATCACAACTTGAGTCCAAATATCTGAGAATGGCCGTTAATGGCCTTTTATCAATTTCATGCAAAATCGCAATTTGAACTCAAAAATTCGCAGTACAATAATTTCTCTGGTTAGGGAATACGTTTATAGCTTGATGGATAGGGAATTTAATCGACTATTTCGTGAACTATCACAACTTGAGTCCAAATCTCTGAGCAAAATCGCAATTTGAATTCAAAAATTCGCAGCACATTTATTTCTCTGGTTAGTGGATACGTTTATAGCTTGATGGTTAGGGAATTTAATTGATTGTTGTTTCAACAGTTTCAAAATTTACCAGTATATTTGAGAAACTTGTTGACGAAACAACAAGAATATTTTGTTTCTTTTTTTTCGTAATATCGCACGTACAGCTTTTAACACTTTCCGGTAGTTTTTAAACTTTTCGACAATATTTGATCCTTTTCAAGAGTTTTTGACCCTATTCGACAGTTTTTGACATTTTTCGACAGTTTTTGACGATAATTTAAGGTGTTTGACCTATTGCTCGTGATTCAGTCGAGAAAAAGTGATAAAAAATATCATGATGTTTATTATTTCCCTAACTTCACTTCGTTTTATTTTATGTCATGTCAGACAAAACAACCAAAATGAAACTAGTTAATAATAAGAATAACACGTCAAACTTCGGTATAGTACCTCTATTTGAGCAACATCAACCCGAATTTATCGCGATTTTTTATAAAATAACCAAAAATACCCTTCCTAAATAATATTAAAAATATCATATTAAAAAATAATCCAAAGCCAAATATTTTGTTTCCAAATATGTATTTATTTTGACAGCTAAAACCAAAAAAAAAATTTTTTTTTTTTTTTGTGACAAATGAGTGTGTTTTATGGCAAAACGTGATAGAAAATATCATGATAATTTTTATCACTTTTGCCCGACTGAACACTAGGATTTTTGATAAAATTGTCGAAAAATCAGATTTTTAACGTTTTTTACCGTCTCTGGCCTTAATTATCCAAATATTTGACAGTTTGTTTAGGGTTAAAGCAACGTAATATAATAGTACAATAATAGATGGCGCTTTTTACTTAGTTAATGCAATTCCTGTTGTACTAAAACCTTTATAAGGTTTTTTGTATGTGATACGATTTCTAATCTAATAAGAAAATAAAAAGATTTATTATGAAAAATTTTTATCACGAATAATTTTCTATGCAAATAAAAGAAAAACCAGAAGTCATGGTTTCCGTTAATGATTTTGACTCTAATCGTAATGTGAAAGTTATACTATATCAAGCTGATAAGGTATCCCTTATCCCCAGACATAAAGGTGCTCTGAATTTTTAACTACAAATTGCGATTTTGAACGAAATTGATAAAAAGCCGTTAAAGGTCATTCTCTTGGACTCAAGTTGTGATAGTTCACAAAATATTCGATTAAAATCCCCATCCATCAAGCTATTAAGGTATCCCCCAGCCAGAGAAATAAATGTGCTGCGAATTTTTGAGTTCAAATTGCGATTTTGCATAAAATTGATAAAAGGCCATTAACGGCCATTCTTAGAGATTTGGACTCAAGTTGTGATAGTTCACGAAATAGTCGATTAAATTCCCTATCCATCAAGCTATAAACGTATCGCCTAACCAAAAAAATAAATGTGCTGCGAATTTTTGAGTTCAAATTGCGATTTTGCCTGAAATTGATGAAAGGCCATTAACGGCCATTCTTAGAGATTTGGACTTAAGTTGTGATAGTTCACGAAATAGTCGATTAAATTCCCTATCCATCAAGCTATAAACGTATCGCCTAACCAAAGAAATAAATGTGCTGTGAATTTTTGAGTTCAAATTGCGATTTTGCCTGAAATTGATAAAAGGCCATTAACGGCCATTCTCAGAGATTTGGACTCAAGTTGTGATAATTCACGAAATAGTCGACTAAATTCCCTATCCATCAAGCAATAAACGTATCCCGTAACCAGAGAAACAAATGTGCTCCGAATTTTTGAGTTCAAATTGCGATTTTGCCTGAAATTGATGAAAGGCCATGTAACGAATCCCCCAAAAGGGATTACGTTAACAGACATGAGAATAGCGGTCTGATGCGGTATAGTAGCTGGTTAGAGCTCACGGTGCGGCGTGGGGATTCTCAGACATATTTCTCATGCTTGAATAACCGCATGATGAACAAAATTTGAGGGGCAAATGGAAATTAACAATTACACTGCCACGGCCTCAGCGGCAAAAGGAAATAATAAGCCGGGAGTGATCGCTTCGGAGTGACCGTCTCAATCACAGGCGACTACCGCCGTGACTGCCACACGGGCCTCCCCTCATCGGCCCGCCTACTGGGATGCTGTTTCCCAGTCGCGACGGCTACCGATGCCATTTATGAAGGAGGGACGCCCGCATGACAATCCCAGCGACAATCCCCCGGAACGAGACCGTCACCCCGACGCGATCAACTCATGTGGCGTGCCGCCCTCCAGCACAGCCTGTCCTGGAGGAACGAACGGCACGCACGGAAAAGGGTGGAAAAAGGCCGAACCTTCGCATGACCCCACCTCACATCACCCGATCAATTATCGCCTAAGGGCACATGGTGCGCTTAGCACTCAACAGTTAAAAATTCAAAGAAAAAAATATTTGTTACGGTAAAAGCAAAAAAACTGAAAAATTTGTTAGAAAAAAAAACTACGTTACCACTGATTCTACGTTATATTAAAATTTTTACTTTCACCAATCACTGTTCAAAAAATCAAAAAAAAGAAAAATAACACCAAAGTACCTGAAACAGAAAGATGGACCGCTATGTGGTCGAACCACACCCAAAGCGGACAACCGAACCGAAGCGAAGCACAAAGAAAAATCGCAAAAACTCCAAACGCTATCATGCAAACAACGAAGAAAAGAAGAAATCAGCGGGATAATTGCTCTGTGTGGGATTTCCACCAAATCGGTGGACCACCACGAATCGCGAGTATGACCGCACAAAGTAAATATATATTATATAAAGAAAAAACGGAGGGAAAAACAACTGTTACAATTAAATTTTACAGTTGGTTTTTCCTAACAAAAAAATCGTACTTTTTTATTTCTTACCCACCTGGCCCGTCCGACCACACCGCAACCAGCGCCGACGCAGGAGCCCCCTCTCAAAATGCCGCCCGGCCCACACGGGCGGGAATACTTTATCAGCCCGATTTTTTTTCCGGAATGATTTTATGTACGGGTTTTTTTTTATTATTTTTTTTTTCTCTTACAGATGATGTTCTGACTTTAATTGTATAAACCAACGTCGTCAATTGACAATTTTAAAGCCACCAAGTAAACACAAAATCACCATTAAGTATAACGACCCGGTGCGGCTTTCTTTCGTTAAATACTCGCACAATGGCAAATCTAAAAAAAACTTCCACCGACGGCACCCAAACAAGTATCAAAAAAAAACGAAAATGTCTTAACTTTTTTTTCTTTTATTTACACATACAAAATTTTGTTGTTTTTTTTTTTTTATTTAATTATTCTCTTTATTTATGTAACAAGAAAAATGCTCTTGGTTTTTTATTTAATGACACACATTCGCCATTTTCCTTTTTTTTTCTTGGTACACAATTAAATTTTTATCAATTATTCATTTAAAAATTTTATTTCATGACACATTTTCGCCATTTATTCTTTTATTTGATACACAATATTTTGGTTTTATAAAGTTTTACACCGAATTTAATACAAAATACTATCAAAAGAATATAAATAAATGTATCAACTATAAACTTTATCAACGCAAAACAAGCTTGATACTTCCGTTCAATACACAAAACTTGACTTTTAATTTAAATATTTTTTTTTCTTTGTTTTTTTTTTTCAATATATACAAATTGTTTTTGGACTTATCGTCCCAAAAGTAAGAACTAGACTTTTTTTATTTAAAACTATTTAATAATCAAAATTAGATCGACTATCTTAACAAAAAATAATAGACCGATCATTTGAAAATTCAAAACTAGACTAAAAAATCTACAAAAATATTTTTTCATCAAAAAACTCAGAAGATTTTTCCCCCTCTTATTTTTTCCCCGCATCGTTGTCTGTCCCGCTCGCTGCATCTGTGCACATATACATCATTTTTTTATTGTTTTATTTTTTTGTTTTTCTTTTTAGTATTGTAAAATCTTTATTCGTATTTATATATTTTTTCTCTTATGTACACAAATACAACGAACGAGACAAACAACGACGACGAACATATGCGTACACTCAGTTGCACGGTCGCCTCGAGCTCGTGTCTAACTGTCTAATCCACCAATTGGTTTCTTTCCTTTCTTTTTCCCACACAGAGCAAATATCACGTGTTAATCCACGCCAATGATATCAAAAGAAAAAAATGGAACATTCGAGATCTCACACTCGCAATACATGTACACACACCAACTCGCAAGAAATATGTATGGCTGTATATGACAGTATGGAAAACAAGCAAAAACATCTATAATTCCAAGACAAACTATTTTTTGTCATTGTCTGGTAATTACTACTGAAGGTAGTATTGGTGACTAAATCATGACGGCAACGTCGCATATTACTTTACATTTATTTTCATACAAATACATATTTACTTTTTATTTGAACACTCTTGACAAAAATATTGTACCTTTTTGAATTCATTTTTGAATTTAATAAAAAAATTATTAAGATAATTTAAATTTAAAAGGTGTCTTAATATTAAAAATCGAATTGTGTTTTAATATTTTAATATTTAACATGTAGTAAAGCATTAAAATGTGTACGCTTATTCGTATTTTTTAACACAATGAATGTGCCAATTTTTGGTCTAGAGTGTAATAAAAATAGGTTAGGTTAGGTTATACATCTTTTTCCTTATGTCAGAAAATATGTACGACCATTGTTGTTATTGTAATTGGTATTATTTTCCAACACAAAACATACACATAAATAGGATTTGTTTTTACACGATATTATTAAACGGCGTTGCCGTGATGTATATTGTTGTTGTTTCTTATGTATTTTTTGTTTTTTTTTTTTCATATTTCATAGCACAAAACCAAAACAAATTAGATTAGTGTTGGTTAGTTTTTTTATTGAAGGCTTATATGTACACAACTAACACTATGGGCAGTCGTCACTTTGTCCCTTTAAATTTCGTATAGTTCGTCTTGGAATTATAGATGTTTTTGAAAACAAGTAATGCAGAAAAAAAATAAAATATGTTTACATAAAAATCGAGGAGAATATCAAATTTAAATTTGGAAATCATGACGTCATCGAGCATAAATACAAACACCATGGTGATCATGGTAATCTACAATGACAAAACAAAAAAAATTTCAAAATATATGCGCGCCTGGAACTCTCGCAAGAACCAAATTCCTTCGCCTCAGGTGGAGACGTCTGCCCGTCGTAACAGCCATTAACGGCCATTCTTAGAAATTTGGACTCAAGTTGTAGTTCACGAAATAGTCGATTAAATTCCCTATCCATCAAGCTATAAACGTATCGCCTAACCAGAGAAATAAATGTGCTGCGAATTTTTGAGTTCAAATTGCGATTTTGCATGAAATTGATAAAAGGCCATTAACGGCCATTCTCAGAGATTTGGACTCAAATTATGATAGTTCACGAAATGGTCGATTAAACTCCCTATCCATCAAGCTATAAAAGTATTCCCTAACCAGAGAAATAATTGTATTGCGAATTTTTATTTATAAAAAATAAAAAATTGATAAAAGGCCATTAACGGCCATTCTCAGAGATTTGGACTCAAGTTGTGATAGTTCACGAAAGTGTCGATTAAATCCCCTATCCATCAAGCTATAAACGTGTCCCCTAACCAGAGAAATAAATGTGCTCCGAATTTTTAAGTTCAAATTGCGATTTTGCATGAAATTGATAAAAGGCCATTAACGGCCATTCACAGAGATTTGGTTAAGTTGTGATAGTTCACGAAATAGCTGATGAAATTGGCTATTATATTCAGAGAAATAAATGTGCGAATTTCGAATTTTAATCTTCAAATTGAGGTTTTATATGAAATTGGCCCAAGTCCATTAACATTTTTTGCGACAGATTAGAGCTCAGTTTCTACGGAATACTTGAACAAATTCGCGACCTATTGAAGTATGTTCATTGAAAAGTATTTTATAAACTAATTTTTTACTTAACATTTTTTTTGGTGTAATTTATTTTTTCTATTGGACAGGCTATTGAATTCTCATTGGAACAAATTTATAATTTGTACTAAAACTTTGATGTTTATTTTAGTGGTTCGGAACTTTGCTTTTATATTTAGCACATTGATATTTATCGGAATAGATCGATATGTACTAACAAAGTAAAATTAATTTAATATATTTAATTAAACTACTTCAATGTTCGGACTAAGCTAAACAAAATAATCGTTCTGTTTTAATAAAACGCCTAATATGTTTGTTTTATTATTTTACTCTGTCGTGAAGATTAAGAAATTCAGTAAAATAATGGACGGTAATAGCACAAATTAACATAATATGTATTCATTTATGGACCGAATCTTTATATTTCAATATAAATGAGCTTTGTGATTCGCATTTTACAAATTTTCTTACATAAGTTTCAATTAAAATTATGTTCTTTTAATCCCTTGAATTTAATCGAAATTTATTTTAATAACAAAACATTTATAAATAAATTCTGAAATCTTAACAGTGTACAAAAAGCACCAACACATACCAAAATCAATGAGAATCCAATAGAATTTTGTTTATTCCAATAGGATTTGTATACATATATCTGGGAAGAAAATGGGAAAAACTTCACATCCATTGGTCGTATAGGGTATATTATGTTGTATAGGAAATATTTAGTCTAATAAGGAATATTTGGTCGTATAGGAAAAATTTTGTTAATCACAAACTAACTACTAAAATAAAAAATTAAACAACTAGCTAAACTTAAGAAAATTAATTAATTAAATAGAATAAAAATATTTTGTCTTATAGGAATGTTTTGTTTTATAATGAATGTTGTCTTATAGGGAATTTGTTTTTATAGAGAATATTGGGTCATATAGGGTATATTTGTTTAATGCTAACTAAATATTAAAGTAGGATAACAAAGAAAAGAAATCGATTAGTAACTAAATAAATCTAAAAAAAATTAATAAAGATTAATGAATGAAAAACCAAAACTACCAAGTAAATAATCAATAAAATAAAAATGAATGAATAAAATTAAGTTAAAATGTTGAAAGCAAACAAATAACATTCTTAACTGAACGGAAGGAAAAAACCAATTGAGCTCTACGTCCATCATCAAGGCTGGTAATCCGGAATCTCACTCTAAAGTCAAACACTAAAAGCGGAAGTAGAAGCGGATCCCGGAATCACCACCCCTACCCTCAACAACAGAAAAAAAAAATTGGAAATAAAAATGAGATAAGAAACGGGAACTCTAATTCTAAACCTAAACCAAGGAAGTTGCAGACCCCTCGCAATCAAACACTAAAAGTGGAAACCGATGGTGGTCTACAACATCCATGTATTAGGAATAGTAAATTGAAAAATTTAAAAACTAAAAAAAACTATGGGGAACATGACAAATTTTACGGAGGCGGTTTGTTAGGCTGACCTCCAACCGTTTAGTCGCCTCCTACGACAAGCAATGGATACTAAGGTGGTATTCTGGAATCTCGATTTGCCCCTACCTTTGGGCGCCACTGTAACGAATCCCCCAAAAGGGATTATGTTAACAGAGATGAGAATAGCGGTCTGATGCGGTATAGTATAACCGCATGAAGAACAAAATTAGAGGGGCAAATGGAAATTAAAAATTAAATTGCCACGGCCTCAGCGGCAAAAGGAAATAATAAGCTGGGAGTGATCGTTTCGGAGTGACCGTCTCAATCCCAGGCGACTACCGCCGTGACTGCAACACGGGCCTCCCCTCATCGGCCCGCCTATTGGGATGCTGTTTCCCAGTCGCGACGGCTACCGATGCCATTTATGAAGGAGGGACGCCCGCATGACAATCCCAGCGACAATCCCCCGGAACGAGACCGTCACCCCGACGCGATCAACTCATGTGGCGTGCCGCCCTCCAGCACAGCCTGTCCTGGAGGAACGAACGGCACGCACGGAAAAGGGTGGAAAAAGGCCGACCCTTCGCATGACCCCACCTCACATCACCCGATCAATTATTTATTTACGCGCACATAGTGCGGCGTAGCACACTACAGTTAGAAATTCAAAGGAAAAAAACAATTTTGTTACGGTAAAAGTGAAAAAAAATGAAAATTTCGTTAAGATAAATTACGTTACCACTGATTCTACGTTATATTAAAATTTTACTTTCACTAATCACTGTTTACAAATCAAGAAAAGAACACCAAAGTACCTAAAACAGAAAAATGGACCGCTATGTGGTCGAACCACACCCAAAGCGGACAACCGAACCGAAGCGAAGCAGAAAGAAAAGAACAACCGCAAAAATTCCGAACGCAAGCATTCAAAACAACGGAGAAAAGGAGAAATTGGCGGGATAATTGCTCTGTGTGGGGTTTCCACCTAATCGGTGTACCACCACGAATCGCGGGTATGACCGCAAAATAAATATATAATATATAGAAAATAAGAGGGGGAAAAACAACTGTTACAATTCAAAATTCACAGGTGGTTTTCCCTCGATATTGTACCTTCTTTGTTTTTACTTTTATTGGCCCGTCCGACCACACCGCAAACAGCGCCGACGCAGGATCCCCCTCTCCAAAATGCTGCCCGGCCCACACGGGCGGGAACACTCGTACAATATCACTGTTTCGATCACGGTTCGAACAACAAATATTTCGGCAGCTCACTCGCATCAATGCAGCGTCCGGAATTTCCAGATTAATATTCCGTAATCAAACAAAATAACAACAGACCAGGGGTGCTATTCTTGAAACATTACGAAAATTTTCGTAACCGAAAATTTTCGTAATGCTATTTTCGTAATAGTAATGGTGAAATCATAATTTAGTATTCTTGAAACCATTACGAATATAACGAAGAGAGGCAAAAAGAACTAATAAAATTTCGAGAGAGAAGATGAAAATGTAAGTTCTTAAAATGGTATTCTTGAAATCCGGATTACGAAAATTTTCGCAACGGAACGTTACTAAAATTTTCGGATGGTTTTTTTGTTTCTTATTGCATTTCGTAATGAAATCATTTAGATTTTTGTTTTAATTAAATTCATATAAGGACGTTCATAAAACTCAATAATTTCTGTTGATGGTTAAAAATAATATGTATTTACATTTCGCTAAATATTTATTATTTTATTACCACAAAAAAAAGGGTACCTATTTGTTTGTGGTATGTTTATTATTTTCGTAAAAATAAAGGTAATAGCTACAATACTAATTGACAATTTGGGATGTATTTTTAAATGTCGCGTGTTGTAATTGGAATTGGATTGATATACCGTCACAGGCGGCTAATACTAATGGTACGTAAAGTCATACAATATACCATCATACCATAATAGTATCGTACGACAGTACGATCTAAAATCATATCGCCATAGAATCAAAGGACAATGCCACTACATAAACAGCCGTGACATCAGTCTAAACAGTCAAATCCCCAGGCGAATAAAGATTTTTATTTTCCTATGAAACATAAACAAAATCATATTGGAATTATTTTGTGTTGTCTTTATTTTCAGTTTAAATGAACATTTTTATTGATAAATATAAACAATTTTAAATTAAATATATCGAATTGCAGCTTGTCCGCAATTTTAATTAAAATTAATAAAATTTTAATTCACAATTTTGCGTTTTAGTAAATTTATTTTTATTCTTAAACATCGTCAGCCTCCGTGCTTTTTTTTTAAATTTCATTTTGTAGATTACTAGATTAGTTTTATTACTTTACCAATGCTACTACATAAACAGCCATGATTTATAATAAAACTAATCTAGTAATCTACGAAAAGAAATTTAAAAAAAAACACGAAGCCTAACGATTTCCCTAAATTTCTCTAAAAATCAATTTACTAAAATGCAAAATTGTTAATTAAAATTTTATTAATTTCAATTAAAATTTTGTACAAGCTGCAAGATATACAATGTGTTTGGTCGTCAAGTGACCGGCCGGAAAATTCTGAATATTTATGTAAAATTATCGCAAAAAATCCTTTAAGGTGGGTGTCTCATTTTCAAGTTATGGGCTCGATTATAATTCTGTTTGCGGTTTTTGAAAAGATGAAGTTTATGAGTCACTTTATTTGATAGTTTGCGCACTTAGCTAGGTTTTTTTAAAGAATGTAAAAAATTTCGGGAAAATAACATTTTTTTTAGTAAAGAAAACCTCTACTTTTTAAAAAACTTAACTGTAAACCGTGAAAATGTCTCATTAAAATAATTATTTTAATTATTATTATTAATCTACAGCATAATATATACAAATTGACAAAACTTTCTTACTAGCTAACTCTTAAAAATACCGCGCAAAAGTCACCTAGAGAAAGTAGGGAAATTAAACAAAAAAGTTATTTAAAGTCAAAGAAATAAAATAATACTATTTTATTAATAATCAATAAAAACAATTTTTATTACAAATTATTAAACATTTTTAATTAAATGACATGTTCGAAATGCCCTTCACTCTCTTGTAAACAAACAAGGGCTCTCCTGATCACACTAGTTGTTGTCCAACGCAATTGTTAAGGGTTGCCTCTTGTTTCTGCTGCAGCAGCGAAAATTCTTGCTGTCAGAAATAAAAATCTAGGGGCGTAAGATCAGGGGACCTTGGCGGCCAGGCTACAGGACCTCCTCTACCGATCCACCGTGGATTATTTTCATTCAAATTATCACGTATTATCTTTGCAAAATGTGCTGGAGCTCCATCTAATTGTAGCTGCATTCGCCTTCTCCTCAACAATGGCACTTTTTCCATGACAACGTGATTCCTGAAAATTCTAATAATACGTGTTGATTAAGCCTGTTTATTACCACGTAAGGTCCGATAATTTAATCGTGGATCATTCCCGCCCATACATTTATAGCAAATTGGCTCTGGAAAGCTGTCTCCCTTACGACGTTTGGGTTTTCGACAGCGCAAACATGGAGGTTTCTATAATTTGTTATACCCGCCATGGTGAAAGTAGCTTTATCTGTCTACAATATTCTCCTTATAAAATTGACATCACTTCTTTGCTGTGAAAATATCCAGTTACAAAAAACTGATCTGGCACAATGGTCCACATTTCCTAGATGTTGAGCACGGCGGAAGTGATAAGGATTAAGGCCTTCTTGACCTCGATATGCCTAATCTAATAGACAGGCGGCTGATACTTGTCGTAGGTTCAGCGCGTATTAATCGTAATAAATCCTCTTCCAACGTGTACGTTAATATTCACGCTGGACTCGTGTTGTTGTTGGAATAATCCTTGTTTGGGAAAACGTCGATGTATTGCAATGAATGTCCTATACCCAAGTACTGGCCTGTTGGATATCGACGCCTGTATTTTTCGACAGCAACGCGTGCATTTCCATTAGAGAACAGGTTTACAAAATGCATATTGGCTACATGAGAAGGTGGTGGATCACGCAAATGTGTCATTGTAATGATTAAGCGTTTACTTAACACAAACTGTCCTTCTAATTTTCACACAAACTTAAAATTGTTAAAACACAGAACACTGAGAGTACATGTGTGAAAGTGTCACACGATTGGTTAGCGAACAACTGAACTATTTAATATTACTTACCAATTTGAGTTTTCGATCATTTAAAAGATTTGGTTAGATAACATCACTATACCTAAACGGCTACAAACGCCATTTTTTCGACAAATTGGTGTTCGAATATTTTATGAGTTAGGTAGTAACAATGTTTTAATAATTATAAATAAAATAACCATGCCATGGGACATTTTTTAGACTTACAGGACATTTTTTTTAAAAAGTAGAGGTTTTTTTAAATAAAAAAAATCGTTTAAGTAAAAAATGTGATTTTCCCATAATTTGTTACATTCTTTACAAAAACCTGGCTTAGTGTGCAAATTAGCCAATAAAGTGACTCAAAAGCTTTAAAAACCCGCAAACAGAATTAAAATCGAGCCCATAACTTGGGAGATATGATGAAAATGTGAAAAGCTATCACCAACACACAAGGGGTCACTTGCCGACGAAACAGATTGTATTTAATTTAAAATTATTTCTATTTATCAATAAAAATTTTCATTTAAATTGAAAATAGAGGCAACACAAAATCCCATATGATTGTGTTTACGTTCCACTGGAAAATAAAAATCTTTATTGCCTTAACACCACTACAAGTTTTTTTTTTCATGGCTTTTTATGTAGTGGCATTGCATAGGATCATATTGTCGTACTACCTCTACCATACCATCAAACCATCATGCCATCATACACGACATAACATTATATCATCGTTCAATCGTACCATCATACAATCATATGTACCGCCGTACCATAAAAACAGATTTTTGGAAAAAACAAATTCTAAATCGGATAAGCGATTCTCGAGATATCATGGGTACAGACATCCAGACGTCCAGAAAGACGGACAGACATTTTTTTTTTTTTTCTTTTTCGGACTCAAGGATTTTCAAAACGTCGAGATAAATGATTTTGGATCAAACAAATTTTTGGCCATTTTTGACAAAATTTCAATACATTGGTCTTTTTAGACCGAAGTAATTTTCCCTTTAAACGAAAAAGTAGCATACACAATCATTTTTAATATATTTAATTTAATATTAAATAAATAAGCTATTATTGACAAAAATTCACAACAATTTATAATTTTAAGTAAAGAAAGCGTCCGCTTCGCTTAATATTCTCAGTTATACTAAACTAAACTAACATTTTTAATCATCTCTTTCGAAATCTTCTTAGTTTTTTATTCCTCTCTTCGTAATTTTCGTAATGGCTTCAAGAATACCAATTTATGATTTCACCATTACGATTACGAAAATATTGTGCATTACGAAAATTTTCGTAATGTTTGAAGACAGGGCATTTAAAATGATAAAACAAAATTGTTCCAAATGAACTAATGAATGATAAAAATCACACTTTAAATTACACATTGCATTAATTAATTTCCAATAATTACAATTTTAACAAATAAATATAAAAGTTAAATAGGCAAAATTAACATATCAGCTTTAAATAACATATTTTTGTTGTATTGAACAGCTTTAAATAACATATTTTTGTTGTATTGAATCACATATTCCATTTTTGTCCGCTATAGCCAATTGTCAATTACGAAAAAATCTCATACCCATACACGTATTGTTTAAAATTAGAAAGTGGTCAAGCATTTAAAAAAATATCCCAAGATTTAGGTATACGACATGTAAATACAAAAATTTAGAAGAAAATATGGTTTTGTTCTAGTTAGGTAGTAAACAAAACCGAATGCATAGTTATGTACATCGTTATCTCGAAATAAATAATACATATTTTTAAGAACACGTGAAACAAAGAAAAAAAAGGTACGCTTTTGTGTTCACTTTTTTATAAAATATTGAGAATAGAAAATATTGAGTTTTATGAACATCCTTATCAATATAATTAACACAAAAATCCAAATGATTTCATTACGAAATGCAATGGGAAACGAAAAAACCATTACGAAAATTTTAGTAACGTTCCGTTGCGAAAATTTTCGTAATTCGATTTCAAGAATACGATTTTAGGGTTTTCGTAATACTTTGACACTAACTCGCAATACGAAAGTTTTCGTAATGTTTCAAGAATAGCACCCCAGGTAACAGTGCCGAAACGACTCGAACATCAGGAAAAAAATCCACTTACAAAAGCATCCAAGAGCAAATGCCCAATCCAGGCACGAATACAGGTTTTTCACCAACAAAATTTAACTTCACCAGGTAACAATTGAATAAAGAAACTTTATTTTAGGCCTTTTCTCAATACACAATATTTAAATTATAATCAATATTATTTATTTCATGATTTTTCGGTAATTATAAATGAATTACTAAATTTATTTTAGACCTTTTCTCGTAACAGGCTCATAAGGAAATTGAGCCTTACCAATACATACAGTTAATAATCCTCATAAAGTTATGAATATTTTTTTACCTCAGAATCAGCACCTACCAAATAACAATCTACCTGCAGATTTTAATCCAACTCTACCTCCATTATGGGTGCAGGAAACTTCCACGGCAAATATCGCTGCATCCAATCCAAATTTAAAACTTTCGAAGCAACATCTGGAAATTTATAATTGGAAGATGGTCTACCATGGGGACGAAAAAAACGAGTTACCGTTGGAGAGATTTTTGTATCGAGTGCATTGAATGGCTGATGAAAACGGATTCAGCAAAGATAGACTAGCGGCGAATTATGGTGTATTGTTGAAAGACAGATCGCCAAACTGGTACTGGGAATTTCAAGAAACCTACGGTAATGTTGATTGGCAGGGAGGTTTGCAGGCAAAGATCTCTGGGCACCAGTTTTCAAATATTACGCAAATGGTAAACAAGTGTGGAGCAGAATCGAATGGACCCCAGAAATCAACCACAAGCTAGATCTCGCCAAGTAAACGACCGGCGCAGTCACCAGTTCCTCGGATCCTAGATATGCTAATACACAAGAAAGATTAACGATTGAAAAATCTATGTCGCCCTACACTTGCTGGAATTGTCTTATGACACGGCACTTCTAGAACGACTGCCTAGTCCCGATAAAATATCGCTTTTGTTTCATATGTGGAACCCCAAACATCATAACGTCTCAATGTGTGCGGTGCAAAACTTACCAAAAGGGAAACTTAGGGAGGGACTTCAGCAATACTGGGATGCTGAATTTCCCTACAACAACGAACCCACCACCCAATCGTTTAGTCGAGTCGAGGAAATTGCCACCAACACGGATCCGAAGTTATACCGTATGATATAAAAGAGGGAACCCAACACGAAGAGAGACATCTAAACCAAACAATTCCACAGTTTACCGAAACAGCGACGATCAAAATTTCCTAATTGAATCGGTCCATAAAATATTTCAAATGGCGAAGATCGATGAAAAAAATGTTATGCGAATCTCTAGTTTCCACTTTAAACGATTCTAGGCCATATGCGAATGTACTTATTTATGGTGTACCATACCGTGGACTGATCGATAGTAGAGCTAACGTGACTGTGCTAGGGAGAAACGCAGATAAATTTGTCAAATCAACTAGTGTACAAATTATTGGTCTACCGTCAACGCTTCGAACGGCAAGCGGGCAAAAACAACGCGTGATAGGTCACTTTTCCCCTAAAGCCTCGTACGGAGGTAAAACAAAAACACTACGGATTCTTATAGCTCCCGGACTGAGTCAGCCGCTATATTTAGGTATAGACTTTTGGGACATGTTTGGTTTGGTTCCTGTCATGATCAGTGAACTAGAGAACTTTCTGTTGAAACTGCTGATGCCAAAAAAGATGATTTAAATAGCCGAAACCATAGAATAATGATATATAAGAAAAGTTATGCAGAAGAAGTAAAAAAATGCGGCGCTGATTACGTCAATTAATCAAACTACTAAAACCTCGCAACCTGTGCATGTGTTCATTTGGTTTTTTACGTTGTGCTACCGCCTATACAGAACAATTTTGAATTATATACTATACTACCTACACTTATTGAACATATTTACAACACCATTGCAAAAGACAACAACATTTATTTTTTGTAAAAGAATCACTGATGATTATATGTATAAGATTAGTCTTTTCAGTACAAAAACATGTCATTCGAAATTTCAAAACGTGTTATTTTATAATGGTTGTAAGGAAGCGAGAAATATAAATATGCACAATACATACATATTTCTTTCCTTTTTCGCATTCTTACATAAAATTACCAAATTGCTTAAAACGTGTTTAGTATAAAAAAAAATGGAGAATGAAACACGAAAAAAGTATATGTATAATAGGCGTGTCCATCTGTATACATATTGTATTGTAAAATATACATACACATACATATTTTATATTTGAAATCTCCTGTATGAAAACTAAAACAAATTTTGGAATATATTTTTTTCTGAAAAATTACGATTCGGTTGATGCTGTTTGTTTTTGCAAAAGGTCATTCACCTTTTCCATTTGGATGTTATTTTTCTTGCTTTTGAAATGCTTTCTGATGCGTTTTCGTAGGTGCAAGAAACAAATACAATAATAAAAGGGATAATAAATTTGATTAAAATTTGAATTGATAGCAATTTGAGTAGGCATATCATTTTTAATGACGTGCCGTTAAACATTCTTTGCTTCTTTGCTATTTGAAGAAATAAAAAAGTTAGAATAATTATTAGCGGTTTTCTGTTATGCATACCATATGTTTTTACCGACTTGAGGAGAACAGATAATACATAATTATTTATATTGAATATGATCAGATCACTCACACGACAATCATTTATCAAAATAAATCTTTTGAATAAAATGAATTATTATAATTTCGAATGTGTGCAAACTGCAAAGTTCTTTATAAAATTGAATCAACTTTTACATTGTACATAATAATTTTTATTAAAATGTTATAGTAATAATTACCAATTCTGTGGCAATAATCCTAAGCAAGGTAACTCTAGTTATGTAGTTTTTAAATTTATTCAAAATCAGAACAATTGTATGAAAGGAGCATTTTGATATAGGTGAAATAATTTTCAAAATAACTAACAGTTGAAATTATTTTGCCTATATTAAAATATTTCTTTTGATGAAGTTGAATCGTTTAGTTTTGAAAGGGCACATGTCCACTTTTTAAATTTGATAGGAACTAAAAAAAACTTTATACTGTTAGCACAGATAAGTGCTGTTAGTAAAAATAGGCTTCGAAGGAAATATACATTTATTTATGAAAATTTGATTTGCTGTTTCATAATCTATTTTATGCTAAAATTGTGTCGCCATAAAACGTATTTAAGGGGCTATGATACAAAAACGTTGTAATACTAATATTGTTCTTAATTAATTAAATTTGAAAGACTATATAATGTAACTCAATTTATGTACTATATACTTATGTTGTTTAGGTTTATTGCCACAGAATTAAGGAATTAAATAAAAAAAATCGACTATATTCGATCTACACAATGGTTCGGTATGTTAATGATATAAATGTTTTAGGACCTCTTACAAACTTACTTATTGTTGATTTGAACCAGTAGCTGCAAATCAGCACACTTATTCTGTGGAGGACCCTGGCAAACATAATCTACATAGGTAATAATGCAGTTAGCATCGATCAGGCGAGATTATCAGATTGGAGAATTTTAACATAATTTCGTTTTTTTCCAATTGCCCTTAAAGATAGGATTTGTTTGTCGTGTAACGGTTATTAATATCGCGCACATCAATTTGTCTGAACTGTGAACGTTTTTGTGAAAATGGCATATTTAGGGGCTCGAGACAAAAACAGCTCGTGTTGATTAAAATTAAATCACATTCGTATTAACCAGTTATCGTGTTAATGGACGAACAAGTGTAATTAATAAAGTTGCATAAAATATTTCAAAAAAATATATTTACAATTTTTTAATATTTTAAGCTTTCTTGATGCTTGGACCATTTGCAGCTCTTTCTCATCAAAACAAGAATAAAATTAAAGATAGAAACCATAGAATTTATAATTATTACTATAACATTTTAATAAAAATTATTATGTACAATGTAAAAGTTGATTCAATTTTATAAAGAACTTTGCAGTTTGCACACATTCGAGATTATAATAATTCATTTTATTCAAAAGATTTATTTTGATAAATGATTGTCGTGTGAGTAATCTGATCATATTCAATATAAATAATTATGTATTATCCGTTCTCCTCAAGTCAGTAAAAACACATTCATAACAGAAAACCGCTAATAATTATTCTAACTTTTTTATTTCTTCAAATAGCAAAGAAGCAAAGAATGTTTTACGGCACGTCATTAAAAATGATATGCCTACTCAAATTGTTATCAATTTTAATCAAATTTATTATCCCTTTTATTATTGTATTTGTTTCTTGCAACTACGAAAACGCATCAGAAAGCATTTCAAAAGCAAGAAAAATATCATCCAAATAGAAAAGGTGAATGACCCTTTGCAAAAACAAACCGCATCAACCAAAGCGTTATTTTTCAGAAATATACTATATTCCAAAATTTGTTTTAGTTTTCATACAGGAGATTTCAAATATAAAATATGTATGTGTATGTATAATTTACAATCCAATATGTATAGACACATCTATTATACTCGAAAATACACGTATACTTTTTTTCGTGTTTCATTCTTTCATATTTTTTTTATACTAAATACGTTTAAAGCAATTTGGTTATTTTATGTAAGAATGCGAAAAAGGAAAGAAATATGTATGTATTGTGCATATTTATATTTCTCGCTTCCTTACAACCATTATAAAATAACACGTTGTGAAATTTCGAATGACATTTTTTTGTATTATTGAAAACACTAGAGATTATATTATCGTACGTAGAACAAAGTCAGACTCTGAAACATAGCAGGTAGAGTAGGATAAACAATTTTTTTTATTTATAAAAAAACATTTTATTATTCTTTTGTTGTATATTTTGTACTAATACCACTACATAATAAATCAGGGCAGAGAAATTTGTGGTAGTATTAATTAGGAGAATAAGAATTTTATTTTTCCTTTGTGTTTTCGTAGTTTGTGTTTATGACATTAAATTTTTTGTTTTTTTAATAGGCGGGACAAAAAACTAAACATAATCTACTAACTTCAATTTTCTCAAGTAATTTTTTTTTATTTCATTATGGCTGTATGATACTCACTTTTTTTCCCACTTTTTCAGTGACTAGTTAAGACAAACGGAGTGAGATAAAAAATATATATACAAAATATTTGTGAGAGTGAGTGTATACACCATAGATTTGGAAAAAATATAGAAACGTCAAAAAAAAGTGGTAGCTCAACTTTTCTAGCAGTTAATCGAGCAATTATAGCAAAAAAAGAATTGGATTTGATTCTTTTTTTTTGACATTACATACTTTTTTCTGACATTTCCGAAATATTAGAGAAAATATTTGTATTTTGTATACCAAAGAGAATTTATTTGTTTATTTTTAAAATACATTTAGTAAACAATTTTTCCATTTTTGTTCGCCATTATTGTTATGATTTGTTCCCCCTTTTTTAGATTTTTCTTTTGATACTGAAATACAATTTTGGGTTTGCATTGTTAATTGTTTGCCAAAATATTTGAAACGTGCATTTTTTTGTAAATATAAAAATTAACTTAACATATAAATTATTTCGTTTCAATTAATTGCGGCAGCTAATGCAAATTAATTCAATAATATGGTCCAACACAAAAAAAATTTTGATTCTATTTACAAATTTTGTTTATCCGAAACTTCAAAATATTTGCCTATAGTATTGTCTACACTACCCTTCTCTGTTTCGCTTTACTAGTTTTGCAGCACTTTATTGTACTTGAAAAAAAGTGAGTATCATACAGCCATTATGGTCGTTTTTGAATAGCTTAGTATGCGTAATCGAGGTTGAGGATACTGAAATACTCAAGTAAATGCGAGGTTAAAGTAGGTTCGCAATTTTAATATATATGGTCTGCCGCTCCAATCGTTTTTGCAGCGAGTAGTTACTCTACAGGGTTCCTCTTATTGTTTGGTTTCTTTATGCCGAAACATATGATCCTTGAAAACATAATAAATCAATTTCCATATAGCGAAAAAATGGGATTGGCTAAAACGCATTTAGTGGAACATAAAATTGACACCGACCAAGCTCAACCCATCAAACAGAGATACTATTCGGTGTCACCGGTTAAGCAGATCGATGTATACCGTGGGTTAGACTGAATGATAGCTCTTGGCGTCGTTGAACTGAGTCAAAGCTCCTGATCATCCACAGTTAATCTCGTAAATAAGTCCAAAGGAAAGGTTCGGCCCTACCTGGATGCACTTAAATCAAACGCGGTGACGGTGACGGATGCTTATCCCTTGCCTCTGATCGAAGGACTTTTAGGACCATTGGATCAAACCCGATATATTAGTACCATCGACTTAAAAGACGTATTTTGGCAAATACCCCTTGCTCATGAGTCAAGGGATAAGAGAGCCTTCACCATCCCGGGACGTCCATTATACTAGTTTCTCGTCGTGCTGTTTGGGTTATACCTGTTCACAATTATAACTGATCATGTCAGCCTAAAATGGTTAATGGACCGAAGGGACTTATCTGGAAGACTAGTAAGGTGAGCATTGAAGCTCCAATCTCGCAAGTTAACTATAGAATAGAGGAAGGGTATCCAAAATATCGTCCCAGATAGTTTGTCAAAAGTAAATGTTGAAGAACTTGAAGTGCCACCAGAAGTGCCTTTAAACTTAAAAATCACCAGCTTTTCAAGAATCGGCATATCAAGAGAAAATAAAAAGTCTAATGAACAATCCAGATTCAGTTATAAACTTTAAAGTAAAGGATTCAAAACTGTACTTTAAGCCAACCATCACAGACGACCTCGAAACAGACATTCCACTTAAGAAGCTGGTGGTACCAGCTGGTCTTTCGGAAGATCTCATCAAACAGGCCCACCATCCACCCTCGGCATCACACCAGGGTTTTGCTAAGACCTCGGATATCTTGAAATTATATTAAGGGATGTGAGGTGTGCAAGAGGAATAAACCATTCACAGCATTCTACTCTCCGTAAGCAAACCTTACGCCTAACGCCGGGGCTTCAAAGAACGCTGTGCATGCAGCACCAGGGATTTTATTGCACTTATTGGTATTTGGGCAACATAAAATCACTCATGGAATAATGTAAAAACTGCTCAAAGAGTTTTATGCAATGAATGACAATATCGTGGAGATAACAGCTCCCGCAGATCATTTGTCGGTGGCCCAGCCAGTTGTTACCAGTAATTTTAAAGCTGCATAGGATAGGAATATGTCAAATTACAATATGCGCAGAAGATCGATATAAAGTTCTGCACAAAAAGATTATGATAGTGAACTTGCTGTGAAATTCACGAAGGCTGTAATTTCCAAATGTGTCGGTACAGTAATTTGCGAACTGTGTTACGACACCGGTCATGTCCGTAACAACCAGTGTTCGTCTCGCAGTGGTCTGGTGCGTGTAAAACAGTTTGACCAGATCTGTTCAATTATTGATTTTTATTATCGCCTTAATGACGATTAAGAAATCAATAATTGGCATGATGACGATTATTGTTGTGTTGATGTGGCGCATATGATTTTGTATGGTGTCGTGTGACTGAGAGTCACGATTGTTAAGAGAAATTGGTTGTGTTGATAATGGGTGATCGAATAATGAAAAGATGGAAAATTCGAGATGCTGTGCATGTGTTTTGTTGTGATTCTTGCATGGTATATGATTTGCATGGTTGAGTTGGTCAGTGTGGTGCTGGGCGATGGCGCGATTACGAAGCGACGATCGAGTCTGTATTTCGTGGTTGAATTTTTTTTTTCTCTTATAGATTGGGTTTTTCTTGATTGTGTGAGATCAGAAAAAATAAATTTTTGAAGATTCGGTGGGGAGTCAAGATTTGATTTTTGAATCGAGCAGTCAAGGCTGGAGTTGAAAACGAGGTGGTCGTTTAGTTGAAACTTTTACCTGGTCATTAGTAGAATGAATTACAGATAAAATTAATTTGATTAAACATTTTTTTTTTTTTTTTTTTGAAAATAATAAATACAAGTGAAATGTGTCATTTTTTTTTCTTTTGTGAAATTATCTTAAATAAAATATCATAAAAAATAAAAAGAGGATGATAATATAATTTTTTTTTTTTTTTAAAAGGAAAAAGCATTTCGCATACAGTGTTCACATCAAAAATGACTTTTGCTTCTTACTGGTAATTCATAAACCAGTCCCCAAAAATTGAGTTGTGAGTGAAAAGTGTGAAAAGTCAATTAGAGTGAATAAAATTAAAAAAAATAAAAACAATAAAATAACTTAAAATCTAGTGATAAAAGTGATTACTATAAATAACTTTTAATTGTGTTAAACAAAAACAAAACATACAATAAAATAAAAAACTGTATTCATAATTATAATACAAAAAAAATTAAATAAACCCGTAAAAAAATAGTGTTGTACGGTTATTACACTGTATTCAGTGAATTTATAATTTTTTAGAAATTATAATTTAAAATCTAGAGACATACCCATTAATATAAAAAGTAAAGTTAAATATTGCCAGTTGTTTTATTCTTCTGAAATTAATAAGTTATAAAAAAAAAAAAAACAAAAAAAATACATCGAAATAAAAACAGTTGGTGATACAAATAGCGGGCAGAAAACCGATCCGTTTATCGTTTGTGTTAACGTTATTGAGACCAGTGATACGAGGAAGGTCTCTGAACTTCACTGAAAGTAAAGTGGATTATTGGAACTGAAAAACAAGCAAAAAACAACAACAACAAACAGTAATAGTTCAAACATTTAATTCTACATTTTTCTTTTTTCTTTTTGTTATTAATTAACGTCATTTACAATGTTTTTTCTTTTTTTTTTTCTTATTACGATATTTTGTATAATATTCCTTATTGTTTTGTATTTTTTTTTCCTTTTCTAAGTAACATAATTTCAATCAGTTATCTTCTTTGGTTCTCGTTAAATATTTATAACAATAAATATTTAAAGAGAACCAAAATATAAATATATGTTTATAAAAAAATATGACCCCAAACAACGGAACACGCGTTACAGTCAAGACCGGCTTACAACAGTATAACAATACTGTTGTAAGCCGGTCTTGACTGGAACGCGTGTTCCGTTGTTTGGGGTCATATTTTTTTATAAACTTATATCTATATTTTTTTTTTGCTGCTATAAAATGTTTTTTCGCTCGTTATTGTAATCGCGATTTGCTTATCTCCTTTTTCAGTGTATATACATTTTTTTCTCTTATATTGTGTTTCTTTTGTGTGTTCGTGCGAATAATGAGTGAGTAGGTGAGAACTTAGTGATCAAGATGAGCCATTGGGGAGTGGTCTTTCGTGTTGAGGTCGGTCATTTATAGTTTTTCAGTTTTTAACTCCTGTAAACAAGGCAGCGGGAATATTGCTCTCTTTGTTTTTTCTTATCTTTCTATACTAATGCGATTATTCAAGCATACGGTCATGTCTGGAAATCCCCACGCCAACCTTGAGCTTAGCTAGCTATATATATCGCACCCGACCTCTGGTCGTATGTGTGTCTTCGTCTTTTAGTGTTCCACAATTTTTTTTACTTGTTGTGCGCATTTCGTGCAATGTCCGACGTTTACGTTGTTTGAACTTGCACAGGTGCGCACCTCAACGTTCCTAGCCCGATTAACACAACTGTAATTGCAACCAGCATAGAGCTGTTTGATTGCGTTCAGATGTGAGTGTTAATCCCTATTCTCAGTTCGTCGGTTGAATGAGTTTTCCATTTCCGCCATGTGGCGTCTGATTGTGGCTGAACTTTATTCTTCCATCGTTCTGAGTTCAGTTTTTTTTCTTGAAATTTGTTTCTTCTCTTTTATTTTCAGATTTCTTCGTACCTTAGCATTAATTGCACGATCTCTCCGATATTAGTTTTCTTCCGGTTACTTAAACGAGGGGCCGTCCTAGTTAGGTTCCAGCGCTTGCGTTGTTCGACCTTGCGGGTGCGTCACTCATTTAGGTGACATGTGCCTTGAGCATTGATATGACTGAAACAGCTTTTCCACCGATGTGGTGTTGATTGTGCGGTTAGGTGTCTCGATGGTCAAGGTACATCAATTCGTCCTTTTTCTGTTATGTCGTTTACCTTGTTTTGCAACCCCTGTCTCGTTTACATGAAAGTTTTTATTATTTTTACTTCATTTATTATTATTCATTATGTTACTGTTTATCCTTTTTCTTTCAGTTACTATTATTTATTATTATTTTTCTTGCCGACGCAATGCTGGGGACCCTGACCCGGAACTCATTGAGATCTACTGTTTTTTTTCTCGATATTTAATTTATTTTTCGCGCGCTTATATTTAAAGTAACTTAGTGAATTCTTTATAATTACTATAATTACATTTTGAAATATTTTACTTTAATTAATTTTTGGATTTATTTTTTTTTGGTTGCTTAAAATTATATTGATCCGTTATTTTGGATAGTGATAATTTTCTTATTGATCATTTTTTTTTTTTATTATATTGCATCGGTTTAGGGTACAATTATCTTAATCTAGTTATTATATATATATATATATATATATATATATATATATATATATATATATATATATACATATATATATATATATATATATATATATATATATATATATATATATATATATATATATATATATATATATATATATATATATATATATATATATATATATATATATATATATATATATATATATATATATATATATATATATATATATATATATATATATATATAAAATATATATTATTTTTTTATTATTTATATATATATATATATATATATATATATATATATAAAATATATATTATTTTTTTATTATTTATATATATATATATATATATATATATATATATATATATATATATATATATATATATAAAATATATATATTTTTTTTTTTTTGTTCTTTTTTAATTTTTTTTTGCACGTTGAATTTCAGCATTCTTTATAATATACGTTTTGATGTTTTGTTTACTTGCTGGTCTGAATTATACTGTTTATTGTGAAAAATTGAGTGGTAGGTTATCATATTGTTTCTAGTTTATAATTTATCATTACAAAATGGATATTGCTGCTCTTAAGCCCGACGAAATTGAAATTGAATTTGAAATCCGTGATATACAGTCGGGATCTGGGGTGCTATTCTTGAACCATTAAAAATTAGTATTCTTGAAACCATTACGAAAATTACGAAGAGAGGAATAAAAACTAAGAAGATTTCGAAAGAGATGATTAAATATGTTAGTATACCTGAGAATATTAAGCGAAGCGGACGCTTTCTTTAATTAAAATTAATGATTGTTGTGAATTTTTGTAAATAATAGCTTATTTATTTAATATTAAATTAAATATATTAAAAATGATTGTGTTTTGTGTATGCTACTTTTTCTTTTAAAGGGAAAATTTATTCGGTCTAAAAAGACAATGTATTGAAATCTTGTCAAAAATGGCCAAAAATTTGTTTGATCCAAAACCATTTTTCTCTACGTTTTAAAAGTCCTTGAGTCCGAAAAAGCAAAAAAAAAATAATCATGTGTCTGTCCGTCTTTCTGGACGTCTGAGAATCGCTTATCCGATTTAAAAAAAAATTTACACCAATCGGTTTTTATGGTACGACGGTACATATGATTGTATGATGGTACGAAGATATAATGTTATATCGTGTATGATGGCATGATGGTTTGATGGTATGGTAGTACGATGATATGATCCTATGCAATACCACTACATAAAAAGCCATGAAAAAAAAACTTGTAGTGGTGTTAAGGGAATAAAGATTTTTATTTTCCTATCGAACGTAAACAAAATCATATGGGATTTTGTGTTGCCTTTATTTTCAATTTAAATGCAAATTTTTATTGATAAATAGAAATAGTTTTAAATTAAATACAATCTGTTTCGTTGGCAAGTGACCCCTTGTGTGTTGGTGATACCTTTCACATTTTTCATCATATCTCCCAAGTTATGGGCTCGATTTTAATTCTGTTTTTGAAAGCGGTTTTTGAAAGCCTATGAGTCACTTTATTGGTTAATTTGCACACTAAGGCAGGTTTTTGTAAAGAATGTAACAAATTATGGGAAAATAACATTTTTTCATTTAAACGATTATGTTACTTAAAAAACCCTCTACTTTTAAAAAAAATGAACTTTAAGCCGAAAAAATGTCCCAGCAAGGTTTATTTTTTGTTAACAATTCTTTGGCAAACATTAAATTTTCGACGGTTTTAATATTTAAACTATTCCTCAAGTTAGTTTTGATCAAACTAAGTCTTGAAAATTTGCGTTCTGCTGCTGCAGTACTATGTGGGAGAGCACACAATTTCAACATATAGCACGAAATTTCAGCAAATATTGGTTCATCCAATATATTTTTATAGGATTTCAGCTGTACCCAAAACTCAATAACATCTCCAGAATATTTATTGGCTCTTTCGAGATTCCCAATTAATCGCCTAAATTCGTTATTTAGTATTTCTACATCGCGGTTGCTGAACGGAAAACATTTTAACAACGGCAAGATTTATGTTAAAGTTCCTGAACAAATTTCTTTAACATTTAAATATTGAAGCAGTTTGAGTTTGTTATCTTCTAGGTCAAATCTTTGTTTAATTTGGTCGCAGAGTTCCATGTAAAAATCAACCAATGTCATTTTAAGCGTTTTTATTTCTCCCTCGTCAAATGTTTAGGAATTTAAAAACTCCTCAAAGTGAATCCCAAAATGCATCGACGAGAGGTCAAGGTGAAGATCCGTATTTCGTGAATTCATGTTACTATTTAAGAATTCAGGTTTTATGAAATTTTTTAAAATTTCAATTAACAGTGTTTCTATTTGAAAGTGCAGAATGAGAATTTGCATTTTTTCTGACTGAAAGATCTTATTTATATTAATTATAAGTTTTAGAACATATGACATAAACAACAAATATAATTTATTGAGAGGGTCGATTATAAAATTGTAAATTTCCGCGGCATTCGTGGTATGGAGCTCCTCATAATTATAAAGACCAAAATAATATTTTAAAGCTTCGATTTGTTCTAGGATCTTATTCACAACGCTTTCATAGGGAAGCCATCGAGGGGCACTTAGTTTTAAGATTTTATGTGTCTTAATATTAAAATATTCTTGAAATTCCTTAAAAGACCCTTGTCTTTTAGGACTATGCGCGAAATGGTTGAATATGTTCCTGATATTTTTTTCATTTTTGTTTGGTATTTCTTTACAAGCCGCTGATGCAGGTAGATGCAAAGAGTGGCACGTAAAATCTTTATTTATGTTTAAGAATTTCGATACGACTCCGTTTAAATGCCCTGTCATAACGGATGCATTACCTACTGCTAATGCCACAACATTCTTGATGGGAATTTGCGATTCTACGAAGCGGTTTGTTATGGCATTAAAAATATCTTGCGCGTTAGAACCGATTAATTCTAGAAATCCAAGGAAACAATCAGAAATGCAGTTTTCCTCAATATCGAAGAAGCGGGCAACCACCACTAAGCATTTAGTTAGAAGCATTTTGCCGTAGAGACGTCAGTAGTTTCGTCGATCATCAAAGAAAACAGAGTATTTTTTAATTTACCTGATATTTTTGTTATGGAATACGGTCCAATTATTTTGTTGACAATCTCGGTCGCCTTGGCCTTTCCACATTTAATTTTTTATGCCACTTGTGAATCATTACACGTTCTTTGAATAAAAATTGGCAAATATTCCATCTGTTGAAATGGTAGATCGTATTGAATGCAATACATTACGCACGAAAATTCGGCAGCACGTTTCTTATATGTTTCGGAGAACTGCTCGGCCGAGGAATAGCATTACTGTAGAGTAGGGATCACATTTTTAACGTTAATGTTTCTGACATGTGATTTGCTGTTCCTTTCGTGCCTGGCAAGATGATATTTATTATTTGCTAATACTTTAAAGCAAACGTTGCAAAACGCCTTTTCATCGACTTTTCTGAGCCAAGAAAAGGTTAATTCCCATTCGGGTTTATATTTTTGGTTGTATTTATTTCGTTGGGGAACTTCTAGATTTTCTACCGAAGAACATGAATCCGAAGAACTGTCTGTCTCCAAATCCTTTGTTAAATTTCTAAAAAATTATTACAATAATTAATATGACAAAATATATGAAATATGATAAATTATAGCACTAATTAACCTGTTCAAATTATTTTCGAGTAATTTCGATGGTGATTTATTTTGCCCCGAAGTGCCAGCACTAAAATGATTGATCGTTGTGTTTACTAAATTACTATTATACAAAACATAACCTTTACTTACATGTTTTTAGAAATCGTAGGAAAGTAACGTTTCATAGCTATTTACAATCAGCGATTTAATTTCAAATCACCAAATCACATAAACATTGAAAAAATTACAATCTCAAATCGTTTTTATAATTAACTGCTGTTTTTATAATTAACTGCTATGAAATACGAACTAAAAAATCATTCTTAATGTCAGTTCAGTGGTTTCAACAAAGAAAACTAACTTTTTGTATTAAGTTAGCTACGATTGCTTAGCAATACCTGTTCTTTTATTTAAATAGGCGTGTTCGTTTGGTCATTACTAAATAGAATAAATTTTCTATGTAATAGATTTTTAATAAAATCAAAAATAATAAAATGAAAAAAGTGGAGTAGATTTCAGTTAGTGCCCACTGAAATTCTAAAGTCATAAAATTGTCGTAGATCTACTACAATTGTAGTAAAGTGACAGCCCTGTTTGTGTGTGTATTATGCCCACACGAATATTTTTTAAAAATTTTAATTTGTCTGTCTGTAATAAGTTGATTTTTCGGCAATTTTTATAGACAAATATATTAATTGTTCATGGCAATCCCAATATTTTCGATTTGGTGAATCAGAAAAATACAGAGGCCAATCGCTCATAACATATCTACTGAAAAAAAGTAGAAATATCTTCCCCCCTCCCCGTAATTTTGGCTGAAGGCCCAAAGAGTTATACCAATGTATTACTCTGCAAAAATGAGAACCCTCCATGAGTTCTTTATGTTGGTAGTTTGGTTTCGTACTGAAAAGTTGGTCTACTCATCAGGCAGCTACTACCAAACTACAAAAAATTCCACTTTAGCTACTAACATTAAGTATCTGGCCAGAACGTACTGACATAGCGAATTATTATTCACTACATCAAATATCAAAAAAGGTGGAGGGGGAAATATATTTCTACTTTTTTCAGTAGATATGTTATGACGTTATGAGCGATTGGCCTCTGTATTTTTCTGATTTACCAAATCGAAAATATTTGGATTGCCATGAACAATTAATATGTTTGTCTATAAAAAATGCCGAAAAATCAACTGATTACAGAGAGACAAATTAAAATTTTTAAACAAAAAATAAATAAACCGTTAAAAAAATAGTATTGTACGGTTTGCTTACACCGTATTCAGTGAATTTATCATTTTTTGGAAATTATAATTTAAAATCTAAACACTTTAATATTTTGGAGACATACCCAGCAATATAAAAAGTATAGTTAAATATTACCAGTTGTTTTATTCTTCTGAAATTAATAAGTAATCAAAAAATCTCGAAATAAAAACAGTTGGTGATACAAATAGCGGGCAGAAAACGATCCGTTTATCGTTTGTATTAACGTGTTTGAGATCAGTGATACGAGGAATGTTTCTGAACTTCAAGTGAAAATGGTAGATTATTGGAGCTGGCGGCAGTGGGGTACAGTGGCGGAGTATAGACATCAGGTACTGTAAAAAAAACAAGCAAAAACAAACAACAACAAACAACGGCGACAGTAATAGTTCAAACACTTAATTCTATATCTTACTTTTTTATTTTTCTTATTAATTATCGCTGTTTACAATGTTTTTCTTTTTTTTTTCTTTTCTAAGTAAAGTAATTTCAATCAATTATCTTCTTTGGTTCTCTTTAAAAATTTATTGTTATACTGTTGTAAGCCGGTCTTGACTGGAACGCGAGTTCCGTTGTTTGGGGTCATATTTTTTTATAAACATATACTATATTTTTTTTTCCTATATAATGTTTTTTTCCAGCTCGCTATTCATTGTAATCGCGATTTGCTTACCTCCTTTTTCAGTATATATACATTTTTTTCTCTTATATTGTGTTTCTTTTGTGTGTTTTGCTTTTCTTTCTTTGACGTCATATTTTTTTCGGATTTGAATGTTCGTGCGAATAATGAGTGAGTAGGTGAGAACTTAGTGATCAATATGAGTCATTGGGGAGGGGTCTTTCGTGTTGAGGTCGGTCATTTATAGTTTTTTCGGTTTTTAACTCCTGTAAATAAGGCAGCGGGAATGTTGCTCTCTTTGTTTTTTTATCTTTCTATACCATTGCGATTATTCAAGCATACGGTTATGTCTGGAAATCCCCACGCCAGCCCTGAGCTTAGCTAGCTTTATATACCGCACCCGACCTCTGATCGTATGTCTGTTAACGACATCGCTAGCTGTCGTTAGAAGTTGTAGATCATACTGGAAAAATTCTTACCATGTACCATACTACAGACATAACTAAAAATAATTATTTCTAAATAAGTTGATTTATCAATAAAAATAATTTTTTTTTTGTTTAAAAATAAATAATAATAAGCAATAGAACGTTAAAATTTGCAATATGTGCAGTTAAAATTGTAAAAAAATATAAACTGATTATCTGTTATTCAAAATATAAAAAAAGGGAAAAATACATTTTCAATTTTGTGAATTAAGAAGAATACATTTTTTTATTATTATTGATATGGTATTGGAAATAAAGGGAATGAAATAAAACAAAATAAAAGTAAACACAGCGTGATTTTTTTTTTTTTTTTGAAACCCAAATGCGCAGTGCTGGGCAAAATCTTGTTTGATTGAGCCATTTGGTGATGCAATGCTTGTTTCGCAATTATTTTGCGTTAACTCTGACATTTGAGATTGGTCAGCGTTATTTGCGGTATAAGGTCGTGATTGTTCGATCATAGTGGGTGGCGGTACATTAATGCTGTGCTGACTTTGAGAGCCGTTTGCTATCTTCGTGAACTCCGGTGCCAAATTTTATGTATGTACAAAATACCGCAAATATATTTTGCCGGACGAGGCATCCTTTTCAACAAAAAAATAATAAGCTTCAAGTTTCTTATGTGTTATGTAGGTATGTGAGTCACAGTCCCCAATGGTAGGTTGGTCCTTGCTTTAAACCGGTTCGCTCCCTTTCTTGTTGTTTTTTTTTTGCTTCATGCGGTCTAACAAGATTCACGTGTGCTTTGGGATATGGTTTGCATACAGATTCCCTATTCTTTAATCCTTTGTTCTTCATTTCCCCAAGGAATAGACCAACTTTATGCAAAAACTACCCCAAATTCGATGACTGTAATCGGAACACTACCAGTTTCATCCTATTTTTTATAAATTAGGTTTAAATACTTTAAGTATATTTGTTTTTGTCTGAAGGACATATTTATAATTTATGAGATCATTCAGATTTGAATTATTAAAACGAAATATACCTGTTGAAAGCGCACAAGATGATCATCTGAAATAAAAAACAAAATTTTTAATAAAACTTAAAATTTAATTTTATGTAAAACACTTATATTGTATACTGTACTCGTACATTGTTATCAAATTCATAAAATTATATCTGGGTGATCATTTTGTGGTTCTATATCACATTTGGTGATAAAACTGGGATAAACTGACATTTGTCGTAGCTTACTGCGGTCCCATCTTGGATGAACAACGTCACGTCGTATAATGATTTGAATGAAAATGACCACAATATCTTCCGTCTTACTTCTACAAGTGGAAAAAAATGTTTATTTTGTTTTTTAAATTTTTTTTATATGGAGTTTGGTTAAAAACACCTCTAATCAAAATTTCAAAAAATGAATGAAATTTCCATTGACGCTAATGATAAATAAATGATATTTATTAATAAAATAATCATTTATATATTATTGAAATAAAATTAATGGATTATTGTTAAATTTACAGGAAAACGGAATATAAAAATCAACAATTATTTTAGTTTTGTGTAGTAAATTGTATGTTAAAAGAACCATTCTAATAGCCTAGAAAAACAAATTTCACAAAAACAATCATGCTCCTTAAAGGAATGGACAAAAAATAAGCAATTCTTAAACGAAAATCAACATAAACCATCTGACATAACCTCACAAAATGCAAATAATGGTCGGTGTTTAAACATGAAATTCTAATAAATCAAAGGGTTTTCTAGTTATGTTAACTTAAAAATATAATAATTAGTCATTTGTTAACAAACAATTTTGTTTTGCACTAAATATCATGGTAATTTTCATTCATTTTTTTAAAATTTAAAATTAATTTTTTTATATCAAACTACATGGAGTTTGGTCGAAAGCAACTAAATTAAAGTTTTAAAAAAATGAATGAAAATTAGTGTGATATGAAGTGCAAACCAAAATTGTTGATTAACAAATGACTAATTATTATATTTTTAAATTAACATAACTAGAAAACCCTTTGGTTTATTAGAATTTCATGTTTAAATACCGACCATTATTTGCATTTTGTGAGGTTATGTCGTTTAATAATTGCTTATTTTTTGTCCATTTCTGTTAGGAGGATGATTGTTTTTGTGAAATTTGTTATTCTAGGCTACTAGAATGATTCTTTTAAAATACAATTTAATACACAAAACTAAAATAATTGTTGATTTTTATATTACATAGTAATATAAAAATCAACAATTGAGGTTACGTGTCAAATCATCACTTTGATTCATTGCTTTCCCCTTAAAATTCATTTTGCAGTGTTTGTCATTTTGTGGTAATATCATAGACAAATTACTTTAGAAGATAAATAACTTTGGTATTAACCTGTTACCTATAAAATAAAGTATTATAATTTTTCGAACAGTTTGGAGGAAGATTGAACGAAAGGAATATATGTTTTATCTCTTTTCGTCATAAACTTTCCTACTGATCAATGAACGTGAATGACGAAAAGAAATAAACATATTCTCTATACTCCTTTTATTAAGCAATTGTTTTTTTTTGATGGCTGTAGTTTTTATTTTCCTATATCAAAATAACATAGTCTCTCTCCCTTTACATTGTGGTTACAACCATATTCAAATGTGGAACAGATATGTGTACTTCGATATTTTTATTGTTTAAAAAAAATGTAAATAGAAAATATTAAAACTCAACACACATACATATACACATATATTTGATCTGAAGACTTAACAGTAAACCTCGTAACTGATAAAGTCGAGGGCTACTGTGACAACGGCAGTCAGAGGTCGAATCAACTAGCTACTTCAGCTATGTTTTTTATTTTACGTGGTTTGGTAGGCAGTTGGAAGCACATACTAAATTACGTTCTAATTAATAACTCCATCAACGTTAAGGAGCTAGGACAATTAATTGTAAATAACATCAAATTATGTCAAGAGGTTCTAAATTTACAAGTCGTGATGCTGACCTGTGATCAAGCTGCAACAAACGTGGCCGTTTACAAATATTTTGAGGTAGGACCAGAAAAACCGTATATTACTGTTAATGAAAGAAAAATTTATGTGCAATATGATCCGCCGCATTTACTTAAATCAGTTAGAAATGCATTTATTCAACACAAATTTATGCATTCTGATTTTGGTACAAGTGATTTTAATATTGTTAAAGTATTATACGACCATGATAAAAATCAAAATGTGAAACTGTTGCCGAAATTAACAAAAAACCACATGGAACCCAACAGTTTTCAGAAAATGAGTGTGAAATTGACCGTACAAGTTTTAAGTAACACCGTTTCATGTGCAATACGTACAGCGCTAAAAACCATGCCATCCATTTTTGACAATTATATGGAGCACGCGATACCGACAGCAAACATCATAGAACGATTTAACAACATTTTCGATTGTCTGAACTGTCGCAATTTTTCATCAAAAAATCCATTTGAGAAGCCGCTTAGTATAAATAACAGTACATATGTTTATTTAGAAAACAGCTTGGTATTTTTAAAAAAATTGAAAATTTTATCAAAAAACGAAAATTATTTTAAGTTTATAAAAGGGCTTGAATTAACGATAAGTGCCCAATTAGCGCTGATAAATTATGTAAATTCTACCTTTAATGTAGAATTTATACTTACCGGAAAAACCAATCAGGACGCTCTGGAGAATTTTTTTTCGGCATTAAGAGGCAAAGGTGGCTTTAATTATATGCCGTCGAGCTACCAGATCGGGGTACATTTTGCCAACATTGTGGTTGCGAAAGTTTTGTTTCATTCCATACATTCTAACTGTTTACCTGCTGATGAATTAAATTTAAAGCTAAATTGGAAACAATTCAAGGATGAATATAAAAAAAGCATCAAACATCAGGATTCGCAAGAAATTGATTCATCAGAGGCGATTGTTCTACTGCCTAATACCACAACGGAATTCACCCAATTAACTTCCAATGCAATAGCGTATTTTGCTGGCTATTGTGTACGCGAAAAAATTGATTGCGACAAATGTATCGCAAAATTATTAAAACCTGACACAGTAATTAATGCGAATGATGTGTATATTCAAGAAAAAAATTTCAGGAAAGATAGCTCCAACTTCGGATCTCTAAAAGCGCCAACGGATGAGTGGTTTGAAATAGCTACATTTTTGGTACAAATATTTGAAAATTTTTTTAGTAAAAAAAGTCATGTGAATAATATATTGGAAGAAATGACAAAATTTTAGTTTCGAAAAACTAAATTCAAAATTTGTGTCATTTATGCCAGTTCAAAACAACCTTTGCTATGAGCATTTTCATAAATTAGTTTATTTTCTTTTATTGGTTTTGCTTCGCAAAAATTGCAAATGGCTAGTTGCTTCCAAAGGGATACGTAAAAATACACCAGCAGCTTCAAGAAAATTAAAAATTTAGAGTAATTAAATATTAATTTTGGATTAAATTTTTGTTTTATTATAATTATTTAAAATTAATTAAATTATAACATTAAAACTAAATAAATTAAATTATAAATTACATTACACTGACTTGTTTATGTAAAGCCCAGGCGATTCATTGTCATCAAACATTTATCTCGAATATCACGAATGAAGAACAAATATTTAGCGTATTTTGTTGAGAAATTTACAACAACAATTGCACTAGGCAGAGAAATTATTTAATTCAAAAAATAATTCAAATTATTTAATTAAAGATTGAACGAATAAAATACTTAAATATTTGATAGAGAAACAGGAGAATTAGCATCATAAAAGATACAAATTAAATGGAAAAAATAATTTTCGATTTATTTTCTTAAAAAACAATAATTCCTTTAAAAATGTCGAAATGCAACAGCGTAAGCGCGACCCGCGTGGAATGGGTTAATAAATTATGTAAGCACACACAAATTACAGCCACAAATTATTTTTGTATAGGTATTAGGTATGCATATTATACAAATATGAAATAACTACGTAGCTACATATCTATGTATACAGTATATAAACTCGTATATATATATTCCTTACAGATTGTTTTACAGGTATCAAAGGATTATTATGTCAACTGTAATGTAATTAAACTGCTAAATGTAAATAAAAATAATTATCATATGAAAATTGAAAAACTTGAAAATAAAAATTGAAAAAATGATCGCTCAAAAAAAAATTTTTGTTTTCTATTATTCCCGATACCGAAATATGTAATTTGTTCTACAATCTATATGTGCATTGGATATATCTATGCATACACATTTTCTGTTTCGATTTTTGTTTTGATTTTAAAGAATAAAAAATGCACCTAAACCTTTTTTATACGGTCCTTTTTATCGCGATTTTTTTATTTTATGAATCACAATAGCAAAGCAAATAATTTAAAGGTAAATGTAATTCCTTTATTTTTCATACCGATTTTCCATCGTCATAGTATAATAGTATTATACTATTATACTACGACGATGGAAAACCGAAGTTGATAGTATAATAGTATAAATATAATATTTTGTTATACTAGCTATCAAAAATATAATAGGTAGCAAATTGTGTTTTTAACATTGTAAATTTATCTGACAGTGTATTATTTTGACAATCCACTAAATTACCATTCGATTTTTTTTTTGTTTTTTTTTTTTGGTGGTATCTGCATAGTCCATATATTTTATTAATTTTTTAAAAACACAACTAATGCGTATGCTTGGTTATTGTTAATTGCTTTTTTATTAAGAATAGACGTTAACATTTTCAAAATAAGAATTATACCTACGTTCACATAAAAAAAACTATATTTGGTGCTAACTTCATCGCGTGCGATGGAAAACCGGCAAGGGATAATAGTATAATAGTATTATACTATAATGCTATTATACTATTGACGATGGAAAATCGGTATCATTGTTTTTTAGGTTTAGGTGTTCTGTAAATTTTGTTTTGAAATATATGTGTATATGTATGTGTGTTGAGTTTTAATATTTTCTATTTACATTTTTTTTAAACAATAAAAATATCGAAGTACACATATCTGTTCCACATTTGAATATGGTTGTAACATAATGTAAAGGGAGAGAGACTATGTTATTTTGATATAGGAAAATAAAAACTACAGCCATCAAAAAAAACCAATTGCTTAATAAAAGGAGTATAGAGAATATGTTTATTTCTTTTCGTCATTCACGTTCATTTATCAGTAGGAAAGTTTATGACGAAAAGAGATAAAACATATATTCCTTTCGTTCAATCTTCCTCCAAACTGTTCGAAAAATTATAATACTTTATTATATAGGTAACAGGTTAATACCAAAGTTGTTTATCTTCTAAAGTAATTTGTCTATGATATTACCATAGACAAATTACTTTAGAAGATAAACAACTTTGGTATTAACCTGTTACCTATATAATAAAGTATTATAATTTTTCGAACAGTTTGGAGGAAGATTGAACGAAAGGAATATATGTTTTATCTCTTTTCGTCATAAACTTTCCTACTGATAAATGAACGTGAATGACGAAAAGAAATAAACATATTCTCTATACTCCTTTTATTAAGCAATTGGTTTTTTTTGATGGCTGTAGTTTTTATTTTCCTATATCAAAATAACATAGTCTCTCTCCCTTTACATTATGTTACAACCATATTCAAATGTGGAACAGATATGTGTACTTCGATATTTTTATTGTTTAAAAAAAATGTAAATAGAAAATATTAAAACTCAACACACATACATATACACATATATTTCAAAACAAAATTTACAGAACACCTAAACCTAAAAAACAATGATACCGATTTTCCATCGTCAATAGTATAATAGCATTATAGTATAATACTATTATACTATTATCCCTTGCCGGTTTTCCATCGCACGCGATGAAGTTAGCACCAAATATAGTTTTTTTTATGTGAACGTAGGTATAATTCTTATTTTGAAAATGTTAACGTCTATTCTTAATAAAAAAGCAATTAACAATAACCAAGCATACGCATTAGTTGTGTTTTTAAAAAATTAATAAAATATATGGACTATGCAGATACCACCAAAAAAAAAAAACAAAAAAAAAATCGAATGGTAATTTAGTGGATTGTCAAAATAATACACTGTCAGATAAATTTACAATGTTAAAAACACAATTTGCTACCTATTATATTTTTGATAGCTAGTATAACAAAATATTATATTTATACTATTATACTATCAACTTCGGTTTTCCATCGTCGTAGTATAATAGTATAATACTATTATACTATTATACTATGACGATGGAAAATCGGTATGAAAAATAAAGGAATTACATTTACCTTTAAATTATTTGCTTTGCTATTGTGATTCATAAAATAAAAAAATCGCGATAAAAAGGACCGTATAAAAAAGGTTTAGGTGCATTTTTTATTCTTTAAAATCAAAACAAAAATCGAAACAGAAAATGTGTATGCATAGATATATCCAATGCACATATAGATTGTAGAACAAATTACATATTTCGGTATCGGGAATAATAGAAAACAAAAATTTTTTTTTGAGCGATCATTTTTTCAATTTTTATTTTCAAGTTTTTCAATTTTCATATGATAATTATTTTTATTTACATTTAGCAGTTTAATTACATTACAGTTGACATAATAATCCTTTGATACCTGTAAAACAATCTGTAAGGAATATATGAGGAGGTACATTCCATAACTCGCCAACTCCATTTTCAACTTTTTTGGTTTTTTGTTTTCGTTATAATAAGTACATAATTTTCTACATTCTAGGATATTTTAAAACGTTTTAAAACTTGCTTAACCACTCGTAATTGTGAACTAAAAATTAGGTATCATTCCAAAACTTGTGTACTTCATCGAATCGTTCATACCAAAACTTGTCTAATCCAAGCTCCAATTATAATGTAATTTTTAGATCATGTGACATGGAGATATTTTCAAACCGTCACATTTTTACAGTTGTAAAACATTCAGTTCGGTGTTATTGATCAGTAAGGAAGTGTTTTTTAAACTAAATAGTTTTATAATATTTTAAAGTATTTTAATAATAATAAGTTGAATTGTGTATTGTGTATTTTACAAAGTGAATGTATTAACACGATGAGTGAAATTTTCGTATCACCAAGCTTACCAGGAAAGGGTCGAAAACGTGTAAGTAATCCAAACAATTGGAAGAAAAATATTCAGAAAAAAGCCAGGTAATTGATAAACGTCAAATTTTGAATGCAATTATTGGGAAATATAATAAATATAAATTTTAATGAATATGTTTATAAAATGTTATTTTTAATATCTAGACACGTAGCAACTCAGCCTCCAGTATATTCAACTTGCACACACAATGGAAAAGATACATATCGCTGTTTGAGACTTAAAATGAGAGATATCCATAATTTCCATTCCATGTTTTACGCTTCGTCTAATAAAATTATACAAGATACATTTATATTAAAATATATTGAAGTAAATAAGCCTAAACGCCCAAGGCTTCAAAAAGAAGGTGCTGCAAGGAAAAGCATTTCAATAAAATATTTTATTAAAATAATGAAAACTGAAAAATTTAAAATAGAAGTGTGTCAACAAACGTTTTTGAATGTATTGCACATTTCTAAAGACAGGGTTCAAAGGATTGGTAGGAATTATTTTGCTACTGGATTATTACCGGTAGAAAAACGAGGAGGAGCTAAATCACAACCCAAATACGCAGAAAAACGTGATGCTGTAAAAAAATTTATAGAAAAATTAAAATGTATAGAAAGTCATTATTGCCGCAGCAGAAGCACACGCCAATATTTACCGTGTAATCTATCCATCGATAAGTTGCTTAATATGTATAACAATCAAGTCATTGTTATACATATTAAAAGTTAAGCGTCATTAAAAGTTAAGAGAACATTCTTCCGTAATATTTTTTCTCAGCAATATAACATTGGTTTTGGTGCCCCATCATCTGATACCTGTTCCCGCTGTAGCGAATTATTAAAAAGGGTGCACAATTTAAAAGCTAAAGCTTTTTTTAAAAAATTACAGGAAGAAAATCAAGAAATGGTCACATTTTCATATGATTGCCAAAAAAATTTGGTCAATCCAAAAATACAAAACCAAATTGCGTATTATAGTCGGCAATTATACACATATAATTTCACTATGGTTAAAGGATCTTCCAATTCAAAATTAACAAAAGAAAATGTTTTTATATACACCTGGATGGAGCATCAGTATAAAAAAGGGTCTAATGAAATCGCTTCTGCTGTTCATCACCAGCTTCTATCAAGTGACCTGTCATGCTACTCAACTATAAGACTTTGCGCAGATGGATGTGGTGGTCAAAACCGAAACTCTACAATGGTTGCAATGTGCATTTTTTTCCTTGCAGTTGAAGCCTCATCAAACATTCAAAGAATGGAATTAGTATTCCCAGTTAGAGGCCATTCGTTCCTACCGTCAGATAGGATCTTTGGCGGAATAGAAAAAAAATTAAGGAAAATGCCAATAATCACAGATCCCCACGAATACATCAATTTGTTTAGCCAACATGGAACAGTCAATAAGTTGGAACATTGCGGAGTGAAAAATTGGAAAGAATTTACTAAAAATTACTTTAAATCTGTTCAATCATGGCATTTTAAATTTTCTACAGCAAAAAGAATTTTTATTGAAAAGGACAAAGATCAAATTACTGTAAGAGGAGAAGTAAACTACAATGTGGATATTGGTGTGAATAAATCCATTTTTAAAAGAGGAAAGAGATTAGAACGTCGTAATCGTAACACAGTAATACATGAAGTAGTAAAAGGTGTTACTATCAGTGAGGACAAATTTAATGATGTTAAAAAACTTCTATTGGCGCATTTTGGTGAAAACTGGGAGCAAAATGAAGACCTAGAATTTTATAAGAATTTTATTGCACTTTATGAGCAAAACGATGATGACACAATCAATACGGACCATAATAACATTATTGAAGAATTTTGTGAAGGTGATTTTCAAAACTTGTCTGAAATTTCCAGCAATTTGCAAATTTAATTTATTTTTTAATTTTTGATTTATAGTTTTATTGAAATTTTTTATAATTATTTTATTTAAGTATAAAGTAAAATGTGAAATTAATTTGGATTAAAAAATAAAGCTTATGTTTCATTGCAGGAAAAAATTATTTAGCTTTCCGTTGTTTTTCTAAAACTCGTCTAATCCAAACAAAGTTTTCCGAAACTCGCCTAATCCAATTTGTCGTGCCAAAACTCACCTACTCCAAATTTATTTTGCATTTTAAATCAAATCGGTCAATAGAATTTATAAATGATTCAAATAGATCAAATTTTAAATTCTTTTTCCATCATCTAAACCAAAAACTAAGATACGACTAAAGTAAAGTACCAATAGAATTTGTTTTTTGCGATTTCTGAACAAAATGCAAAATGTCGGAAGGCGAGTTTTGGAATGTACCTCCTCATATACTATTTGTTTTTACCCCTTCCACTCTTTGTGTTGTTAATTATTGCTTCGTATTTCCTATTTGTTTTAGTATTGATTTTGTCGTTTAAGATGTTACTATTGTCTTTGTGTTTGTATATCTCTAATTCTTCTAGCCGATCTAGGGGTTTTCCTTCTTTTACTTTGTGTACAATTGTTAAGTTTTTGTCGTAATTAGTGTATTTGTGGTTTTCTGTTTTTAAATGATGTGCGTAATTGGAGTTTATTATTTTCTTCGTTAGGTCGCTGGTGTGTTCTTTAAATCTCGTTAAAAAGGACGTCCCGTTTCACCCAGGTAGAATTTTTCGCAATTATCGCAGGTCAATTTATATACTCCGGTGTCTATTTTGTTGTTTAAATAATTGTTCCATTTTATTGTTGTTTTTGTATGCGGCGGTGTATCCATATTTTTTGAAAATTCTCTCTACTATTTTACTGGTTGTTTTATTATACTCTATGCTGATGTACTTGTTTTCTAATCCTTTTTCTATTTTTTGTAATGTTGTTGTTTTCTTTTGGTTGTTTATAGCTTTGTATTTTTCGTTGATTTTTGCTATTAATGTGGCCTGGTATCCATATTGTGCGGCTATATATTTTATGGTGTTGAGTTCTTCTTCGTAGTTTTTTATTAAAAATTTACAAGTAACAAAAGAACACAAAACAGTGAAAAAATGGAAATCCATTCACACAATAAAATAAAAAATAAGTGTTTAATTTATTTCATTACTTTAATTCCAATCAACGTATTTTGAATATTTTGGCATTTTTCGGGTTTTCCCCCTAAATTGCAAGTAATTTTTTTTTTTTTTTAAATTAGGTCATACATATGTATTTAAAATGAAACAATAAGCCAATTGCTTTTAAAAGTTTTGTAATTTTAGCAAAAAAAGACTCCAATTTGTAATAAAATATGTTTGCCCAATTCCCAGCACTGTAGCTATTACTACAATTTGAATATTTTTTAGATTTTGTAGTATTACCCGTTAATTACAAAAAAATATTTAAAAAATGCTTATTATATTTTACTTCTTTTCCATTCAGCGTTATATTTCGAATGGCGTTTTATTTCAGTACTCAAACTTTATTATAAAAATGATAATTCAAAACGTGTTACCACATGTAACTATATTATACTCAAACATAGATGGCGGTCTAAGCAACAAAAATTAATTATTTAAATAAAATCAACTGTTTCTACTTCATTCGGCCATACCTGAAAATGCGATCGCCCCGGTTGCCAAAGCAAGCGGCTTCATATTAAACGGTGCACACACACTATGATAAGGATTGTTGGTCAAATTTTGTCCCGGTATGTTTTCAATGACATATCTCTCGTTCGGCAAAACACGCGTTATTACATACGGCCCTTTAAACTTAGGAGCAAGCTTCTGGTTTATACCAGTCTCAGTTATCCTATTTTTCACAAGGACAAAATCTCCCTTTTATAAATATGTGCAGGTTTGATTTAATGGGGTGGTTTGGCGTCTATTGGAGGGGGGGACCAAAGTTGAGTATATTAATCTACCAGCTCCGTAACCTTCCAGTAGTGTGCACATCACGTGAGCTGTTCTGGTATTGTCATTAGGCAGCTGCGTGATGGGTACAATTGTGTAAGAGGTAACTTGTTCATAATTCGCAAATGTACGTACTGCCTCCTCGTGGCAACCACTGGTTACTAAGGCCATTTGGCACATTTTTGGCCATTTGGCACGGGCTAAAGTACGGCGCTAAAGGAGAAAACCTTGACAAAAAACCCTAATCTAAGGTGCAACAGCATATGCCGATGGATGAATGGCTGATAGGTTAATCAGTCCAAAATATGCGAACTCTGGATACCAGGCAACCTCCAGTTTTATTTAGCCTTCCTGTAGTAAAGCTGGGTGACCTACAGCCGATTTGCAATTTCCAGCAACTCGTAAGAGTAAAAGCAAACGGAATACGGGGCAGAAGTAGGAATATACGGGAGTGGGACAACCCTTTCGAAGTCCTTGGGCTCCAATGCTACCGTCTTTCTAGCGGAACTACATGCTGTAGGAAACATCTAGGAGGGAGAGAAATAAGCCCAGATAGTATGTATCACTTACCGGGAGGCAGTATTGTCAGGTTCATTAAGAACCTGAATATTGACTGGACGGATAATTAAGAAGGGGCCAGCACAATAGATCTTTTAGGTCGCAGTGCGAAGTGGCTGATCGCCCGCATGGCCCTCCAATAATAATAATAATTCAGCGTTATATTTCGAATGGCGTTTTATTTCAGTACTCAAACTTTATTATAAAAATGCCAATTCAAAACGTGTTACCACATGTAACTATATTATACTCAAACATAGATCGCGGTCTAAGCGACAAAAATTAATTGTTTAAATAAAATCAACTGTTTCTACTTCATTCGACCATACCTGAAAATGCGATCGCCCCAGTTGCCAAAGCAAGCGGCTTCATATTAAACGGTGCACACACACTATGATAAGGAATGTTGGTCAATTTTTGTCCCGGTATGTCTTCAATGACATATCTCTCGTTCGGCAAAACACGCGTTATTACATACGGCCCTTTAAACTTAGGAGCAAGCTTCTGGTTTATACCAGTCTCGGTTATCCTATTTTTCACAAGGACAAAATCTCCCGTTTTATAAATATGTGCAGGTTTTCAACGACTATCAAAATAATCTTTATTGTATTCCTGTAACTTTCGCGTATTCTTAACAATCTCACTAGGTAACTTATCTAAATCTCGTGGTTCTTCATTCAACATTTCGATAAATCGTAACATATTATCGTTTTCTTTAGTCTGATTTACACCAAACAGTGCCATGGACGGTATTGTCTGAATCGAACGATTCAGTGAATTGTTGAAAGCGAACTCACAGTCACTAACTATTTTGTCCAATTCCCTATTCGAATCAACATCTAACAATTTTGCTAACATTGGAACGACGGTCCTATTTTGCCTCTCAACTTGTCCATTAGATTGAGCGGAGTCCGTTGCGGTTAATACAAGGTTAATATCACGAGAACTTATAAACGTTTTGAATTTTTTGGATCGGAAACAGGATCCTCGATCGGCTACTAGTTTAATCGGTGTACTAAAGCTTAGAAAGTGATTTTTAAGGTGTCTAATAACCTCTCGTGAGTTTGTCGTCCTCGTAGGGTAAAATTTCGTATACTTTGTAGAGCCATCCAACATCACCAGAATATACTTATAATAACCTTTTGTTTCGGCAAAAGGGCCTAAATGGTCTATGTGGTATGTATGGAAAGGTTTTTCAAACTTATCGTAGAGATGTAAAAATCCCTCTTTCTTCCAATATTTTGGTTGAAAATACAGGGTGCCCCACTGGTACGAGTCCAAACGAGTAGGGCGTATAGCTGGATTAATATCATGAGAAAAAGTCTACTACGCATATGCCCGGAAATGAACCGTTACCCAATTCAATTGCATTTTAAAATTTTTAGGTTGCCACACTACCTTGAATGATGTAAATGCCAATTACTCTTCTAAAAATTAAGATAACTCAATTGTTTTTCTATAATTTTAAAGGCACATAGTGCTTCTTTCTTCTCTGGAAGCAGGAATACCATGCATCGTATTTTCCATAATGAAAACATTGGTGGAATTAAAAAAATTGTGCGAGAAATAATAAAAAAATTCATTAAACTCATTTTTTCTCGAAAAACTCACTTAATAATTTTTGTTTTTTATTTCAAATTTAAATTTAATAGACTATTTAATATAAAATTGCTTCATCGTTTATTATCTAGGTTAGGTTAGGTTGGAGTGGCTGCTTATGCACACTTAGACCGGTGACGGTCCATTGTGATACCACAGGATGTATCCCCTTTTACCCCTATTGGAACCATTTCGAGCTACTTATGTAGCGTAAGACGACCCGCACTTTAATGTTTTCGAGATCCGAGAGGCAGTCCATCCTGAACTTACCTAAGTGTTTGTGCCTTCTGAGAGCCAATGCTGGACACGAGCAAAGGAAGTGGACCAATGTCTCTTCCTCCTCTTCGTCCAAGCAGCTTCTGCAGAAGTCATTAGCCTCCAGACCCAGCCTTCTTGCATGTTCTCCAAAAAGGCAGTGTCCCGTGAGAATTCCTACGACCGTTCTTAATTCACGTCTGCGTAAGGATATTAATGCCCTAGTGCGCCCCAAGTTCAGCTTTGGCCAAACTTGTCTTGCAACTCTACAGGTGAGGTTCTTCGACCACCTTTCCCCCGCTGAGGATAGCGCCTGCTTCCCAAGTGCTTGTCTCAGCGCTGTGATAGGCCTCCCCAGACTTTTATTTCAATTATATTATTATTATTATTATTATTATTATTATTATTATATGAAAACACATATATAAATGAATTTTCATAAAATTAGTTAATTAAAAACAATTAACTTTCTTTTTATGATATATTATTTATTTTTAAAAATTCAAGACCGGTTTCGGACATTCGCCCTTCTTCAGTTCTTGTTCTAATAATGAAAAAAATTTTGTTTGTTGTTTTATTTTTTCGCTTTCTATGTAAACGACATCTTGTTTTGGATTGCTAAATCAAAAATTTTATTCGTTTTTGAATTAATTTTGCCGTTTAACATGAGTGGATCATTCCGCCGTTATTTCAAATCTAAATTTAATAGACTATTTAATATAAAATTGCTTCATCGTTTATTATCTAATCATGTATAGTTTTTGAGACATTAACGTTTCAGTGTAGTACTTGTTGAAAAAAAATTATTATAAAAACCAGTTGTTAGAAGTAATAAATTTATTATGATAAACCAAACCAATCGTTTTAAACAAAAACAACAATTTAGTATGCACGTCCATATGTTGCATTTGTTAAATCTTTTTAATCGTTAGTAAACGTATAGCTAAAATCGTTGTTAATATTTTGAAAATAATTTTTGCGCGTTTGTAATCAAAAATAATAAAATGCCACGCTACACATTCGAAGAACTCGCCGACATCCATTTTATTTATGGTTTATATAACGGAAATGGACGAGCTGCAGAACGTGAATACGCAAACCGTTATCCAGGTAGGCCGGTGCCAGATCATAGAATATTTGAAACCATTCACAGACGATTACGAGAACGAGGAACATTAGTCCGCTATAAATACGAAAATGTTAGACGAGTTCAATACGAAGTCAATACTGACGAACAAGTTTGAATTCTGTACAAAGAGATCCCACCATTAGCACGAGACGTCTTTCGATACAACTTGGTATTAGCAAAAATAAAGTCTGGAGGGTACTTCCAAGAAACCATCTACACCCATTCCACTACACTCCAGTGCAAGAATTATTACCAGTCGATTTACCAAACAGAACAAATTTCTGCCGTTTATTGTTAAACAACGAGGAACATAATCCTTCATATTTGCTATCTATTTTATGGACAGACGAATCGAAATTTACGAGGGATGGAATAACAAATTTCCACAATCTTCATGAGTGGCAACCAGAAAACCCACACGTTAAGCGAGAATCATCATTTCAAAGACGTTTTAGTGTTAATGTATGGTGTAGTATAATTGGAAATAATTGTATTCGGCCAATTTTACTACCTGAAAATTGAACTCGCAAAACTATTTTGAATTTTTGAATGAAACAGCTCCCACTGTGCTAGATTCAATTCCACTCATGATGAGAAATACTTTCTTGTATCAACAAGATGGAGCTCCTGCACACCATCGAAGACAAGTTCGAAATTGTTTTGATATAAATTATCCAGGGCGATGAATTGGTCGCAGCCGACCTATAGCTTGGCCGGCTAGATCTCCAGATTTAACACCATTAGACTTTTATGTATGGGGATATTTGAAAGGAGAAGTCTACAAAACCAACATTCAGACTAAGGTTGGTTGATCGAATCAATAATGCTGGCAACAAAATAAAAGAAAATTTAGGACATTTCAACATGGCTGCTGCCATTAAAAGGCGACTGCAACTATGCTTGTTACAAAAGAGAATTCATTTTGAAAATTGTTTGTAAAGTTGAAAACTTAGGCTGGAAACACACCGAATTAGACAAAACGTTTTTGCTTCGAGTAGGCAAGACGATTTTTCTAAACATAGTGCACATTCAATCAGACAAATTGTTTTTAGTCAAATTGTCTTGTGTTGCTTTATAGGTTGGTGTGAATTCATTTCATAGAATACAAAATGTCGTCGGAGTCAGAGGATTGATTTTGTATTATACGGTTATTATTTTATATATAAATATGATAAACTAACCCTAAAGATTCGGCAGTATGTATAATGTAGGTATATATATATTGTAAGTAGGTATATTGTATTTTAATACAAGTTTTTTTGAACCACAAAAATCCTTATTAATTTGATTTTTAAAACAGCAATCATGAAACGACTTCAAACACTTTCTTTTTTTGATTCAATCAGTTTTGTGTTGTGTTGCTTTGATTTGTGTCAGTGTGAATTAACACATTGATTTATGGAGTATGAACACCTTCAATCATGTTTCATTAGTCAAATTTGACTTAACACAATTTTGCTTTATTATGTGTGAATGGACTCATAAAGCACAGTACAATGTTTGCCGTTCTATGTTTTATGAAACAAAATGTTTGACGTAAAATTGTTTTGCCTGATTCAGTGTGCATAGCGCTATACAATCGTATGCATTTTGGCCGCAAGTCGCTTTAAGACAAGAAAAAAAACGTTTTGTCTAATTCGGTGTGTTTCCAGCCTTAGAAATTCGTTCAAACAAGTTTCGACCTTTTCCTTCATTTTCGGGAACCAATATGACCTACGTAAGAAATTAATAGTTCGATTTGTTCCAAAATGACCATATTCGTGGCTCTGACCAATAACACTATTTTCCAATATTTGTGGAACATACAACAACAATTTATCCTTGTCTTTACGGTACAAAAGATTATCTCGTATTGTATAAAAATCATCATCCTTACTATTGTTTAAAGACTCTTTTATGAAACGAGCGCTTTCATCGGTCATTTGAAATGAAGCTAAAACTTCTAGGAATGTACACTCCGCTGCTACATGGATACCCGGTGCACGACTGAGATCATGAACATGTCTCATTCTCGTTTCATCTCGTTGCACAATACTGTAGTTATAATTTTCTAACAATATCGACCATCTCATAACTTGACAATTCGAATCTTTCTTCTCCAAAGTTTGTTTAAAAAATAGACAATCAGTGACTATTTTGAATGGTAATTCATGTAAGTACACATGGAATCTTTTAACAGCATAGACCACTGCCAATGCTTCAAGTTTGAATGAGTGCTTACGGCTTTCAGGTTCGGTTGTCCTCTCACTAAAGAACGCAACAGAATGTAATTTTCCATCGGGTTGCCTTTGCAACAGAATTGCACCAAAGCCTATTCTACTAGCGTCCGTGTGAAGTTCCGTTTCGTAATTTTGATTATAGATTTTCAACAACGGAGCAGATGATAGCTTGGTTTGCAATGTTCGAAATACTTCTATTTCCGGCTCTTGAAATTTAAAAATTGAATCCTTTTTAAGCAAGTCATATAGCGGTTTAGCAATAACGGAAAAATTACAAATGAAGCTTGTTACGACTGGCATACGTCTCCACTTGAAACGGAAAAGATTTTTGCGAAGATCCCAAACGCTCAAATAATTTAAAAAAAATTTTATAGTTATAAAATACCATGACCACCATGGTGTTATATTTATGCTCGATTTTATGATTTCCGAATTTAAATTTAATATTCCCTCTGATTGTTATGTAAACATATTTTAAATTTTTTTTGCATTTACTTGTTTTCTATATTGTCATGTACAAGCATATATATCTCTTGCGAGTTGGTGTGTGTACATGTATTATGTAGTATGAGATGGAACAAAACCAACAAAAATGTTTATACAAGCCGTCTCGTTCGCTCCTTACACAGATCCTATCAAAAAAATGTACACTATCAAAACCAACAAAAATGTTTATACAAGCCAAACAGTACAAACACTTAAGGTATAAAAAAGTACATTAAGGCGTAGTATTAGTGATGCATACAAATAAATCAGAAAGTATATATACACAAAACAGATAAGTATAGGTGATACATTCATAATAAATATAGTATACATTTTTTTGATAGTATCTGTGTAAGGAGGGAACGAGACGGCTTGTATAAACATTTTTGTTGGTTTTGACCATAACCTGCTAAAATTCTCTCTTTAGAAAGCCTGATTGCGTTGATAGCTAACATACACACATTTAATAATATATACTGAAGAGTGTATTGGTCGCTACAAAAAACCATATAAAAAAAATTCAAATTTTTTTGTTTCTTACCACTACTAATTCCAGTTGATATCACACACTACTTAATATCAACTAACAATTGAGCATTTTACTCTCTGTTTTTTGCTCTTCTTCTACACCAAAACTCAATTTTACGAAATGTCAAAATCAAAACCATAACCTGCTAAAATTCAGGAGGTTATGATCAAAACTCAGAAATCGTGAAGTTAAACCCCATTAATTAATTAATTACAAGAAATTAAAGTAAGTTTAAATGATTTTTAAAGTAATTTATATTAGTTTACGTGATTTAAAATTTTATATGTGCTGTTATAGTTTCCTTTTTTAATTTTGAAGAAAATACAAAGAAGTGCATACACGATGCCAACCATTGAAATGTATGTTATGCGGTGAATCATTTCTCGAGGAATCAATTATTAAATCTCATATACGTATCGTGCACGCAAACGAATTAACTCAACATTCGTGCCGCCTTTATGGTAAATTGTGTCGCGATAGTCGAACCCTATCGAGACATTTATGGGAACATTTCAGCGAAAAAAATCATTCCTGTTCGGCATATGGTTTCGCATCGAAATAAAACTGTTACGTGTGATATGTGCGGAGAAGAATTTCCCGATGGACGCTCCCTCATGAATCATCGTCATTCGCATACGAATGTTACAGGACGACAATTCCCTTGTCGCGAGTGTGGCAAAATATTTGGTTCGCGTAGTTCACAACAAATTCATATACGTGTTCATACGGGTGAAAAACCTTACGGGTGCCGTTATTGTTGGAAAGCTTTTGTTGATGGTGGGACATTACGAAAATATGAAAGGATTCATACAAGTGAAAAACCTTACGTTTGTTCAGTGTGCCCTCGAGCCTTTAATCTGCGAGTTGAATTGCGAGAACATTACGATCACATCATTCGAGCCCTGACACCAAAAGGGGAAATTCCCATACACCTTATTACTGCCAAGTTTGTCAAGAGTTATTTGTAATGTCACTAGATTTAATTCAACATTTGATTCAACACAATGACATGAATACGGCCGTGCAGAGACAATCGATTGTAAGTACTCCATTTACTACTACGGTGGAGAATTAATTATAATATTTGTCATGTCAATGTGTATTCTATTTTATATTTATAGACGGAGCCACGAAAATATAAACGGAGAAGGAAATTAAAATCGCACGAGTTGGAAATATTACGTGCCGAAAAAATGGCAAATTATTTTCGGTTTTTATTTTGAGCATAATTTGCATTTTAATTTCTATACCAATTAATATTCCAGTTACCAAAGTAAGACGGCTATAAAATAATATGAGAATGATAAAAAAAATCGTTACAAAAAAATTAAAAAGAAAAATTCTTTCTGTATACATTGTTTATAGTTTAAAAATTAAATAATTATGTCAAAAATAGTTTCTAAGATTTTTTAATTACAAAAATAGTTTTTTAATGCCTCAGAAGTTGACCAATAAGTCGAAATATAAGGTTAAAAACTGTTAATTTTTTTTAAATTAAATATTGGGTTTTCTTTAAAGTAAGCTGAAATTAAAATATTTAAATAAAATGACTGTTGCACATGATTCGTTTTTATTGGTTTAGATTTTACTCTCTTTTAGTTTCATAGTATGCGAATGTTTATGTTTTCTACACTGTATTCACAACCATATATATATACGATGTCATTTCACAAATATATTCATCAGTATAGATACTTCTACAGCATTAGTATACATTTGATTTGGCTTTCTAAAGAGAGAATTTTAGCAGGTTATGGTTTTGACACTATATTTATTATGAATCTATCACCTATACTTATTTGTTTTGTGTATATATACTTTCTGATTTATTTATATGCATCACTAATACTACGCCTTAACGTACTTTTTTATATCTTGAGTGTTTGTACTGTTTGGCTTGTATAAACATTTTTGTTGGTTTTGGATGGAATGTTTCAAAAACATCTATAATTCCAAGATAAACTATTATTCTTTATTGGCTGGTAATTGCTACTGAAGGTAGTATTGGTGACTAAATGATGACGGCAACGTCGCATATTACTTTACATTTATTTTCATACAAACACATATTTATTTTTTATTTGTACACTCTTGATAAAAATATTGTACCTTTTTGAATTCATTTTTGAATTTAATAAAAAAATTATTATGATAATTTAAATTTAAAAGGTGTCTTAATATTAAAAATCGAATTGTGTCTTAATATTTTAATATTTAACATGTAGTAAAGCATTAAAATATGTACGCTTATTCGTAATTTTTAACACAAGGAAATGTGCCAATTTTTGGTCTAGAGTGTAATAAAAATAAGTTAGGTTAGGTTATACATCTTTTTCCTTATGTCAAAAAATATGTACGACAAACATATGACATCTTGTTTTTGTGGCCCTTGTTATATAAAAATATATTTTAATAGAGCGCTCAAGATTAAATACGTAAGTAATTTGTTTATAATCTCAATATTTCACGTCTAATAACCATTTTATTGCAGTCGGAGCTCGATAATTTAACGTGTCATGAGTACAAAAACGAATCGGAGAAGTACAATCTGAACAGCAAATGTGTATACATAAGAAGCTATTGACCGAGTTCGAAATTTATCATCGTATTGTGCGGTTCAAAAATTATATTGTAGCTATCATGAATAAGAATTTAGTTCCGGCCAAAGTTATGGTCCCGTTTTTGGGCGTACGTACAACAAATCTAATCGACGAACAAAATTGTCACAAAGCTGTCACGACAATAATGTGTTTTGTTGTAGAAGATTTATTACTCTGTCTGTTAATACTTTTGTGGCAGTTGATGTATATTTTTTTAATTATGGTGAGTTGATTAAACGAGAACCTGGAACTTGAATGAGATGCTGATCACGATATGGCCGACTATATCTACGACATTTAACGAGTGAATTAGTTTTTATTTTGGTATTTTAAGCGTTTTTGACATATTAACCGTTTATAATGAGAATGTTGTCCAGGTCAAAAATGTCCTCACTAAAATGACACTATTAACGGCGGTTGTTGTTATATCTCAAAACTTTATTCCTGATGAGAATTTAATTTGGTGTCCTGAACAATTGATGACAGCCATTCGGCGCATGAGTTCATTATCTCCCAGTATCGTATCGTGAATTATCACATATGTACATCAAGAGTAACTGATCAATTCGGACAATTGTTGCAACTGAAAGTGGTAACTACTAGTATTTTTGAGTTATATTAATTTTGTATTAAATTCATGTTATTCCAGATTCATCTTGTTAACGAAATATAGTCCACTAGTTACGCCATTTGTCATGTACTTCTCTTTCCGGTCACGGGCTTTGGAGATTGTTGATTTTTTTCGTTTGATTGCGAAATGGATGTGCGAAAACATGGGAATCCAGATTGGCAGCTCACTAACAGTAATGAGGAGGAACAAATTACATCACAACCAGTTTGCCAAACGAATCAATATACGCAGGTTGAAAATGGTAAGACTGAATTATCACTGGTTCATTTCACCATGAAAAATCTGCAATAGAAAATGCCAAGTGGGGCCCGCCATTTTGTGCAAGGATTACGAAAACATGCTCTACAAGACTTGAATATAACGCGCAGTGGTGGAGGTTTCCATACTAATAATAATACGGCGACGGCCCAAAGCAAACAAATTGGTGGTGAACATTCTTTGATAACTCAATCGATTTTGCGAACGAACAACGTTGGATCAACAATGTGTCTATCCATATTCAGTCCACCTGGATATTTACCATCAAGTATGGTGCACACTCCGCTGAGCAATATTCACCAACAGAGTCTGATACATTCGCGGCATTCGGATGACTTCGATCGCGTGAAATTATGTTAAATTTGAATAATGCGAGCACGAATACACTACGAAGTACACTGCATAAGATTGCAAAGCACCAAAAAAATTCATAGATCTTGGCGTATATGTAGACCGATTTAATAAATTTCGTGTAGGTAAATAAAATTAACAACAAGGTATAATTTTTTTAAATATATTAAAGAAGTAAAAGCCATATGGAAGCACATTTCTTAGTAAACTATTCAGTTAGTGCTTCCGTTAGGCATAAAACCTTTTCCAATGAACATGTAACTAACAAAATTATAAATAAATAATTCAATAATTAATTTAAATAAATAATGAATTTCATTTAAACAAAAAGGTCAGTCTTCGTTCAGTCAATTATTTCGAATATGACGAATAACAGAACCATTGTTGTTATTGTAATTGGTTTTTTATTTTCCAATTCCAACACAAAACCTACACCTAAATACAAGCATAAATAGCTTTCGTTTTATTTGATATTATTATACGGCGCTGCCGTGATGTAAATTGTTGTTGTTTCCTATGTATTTTTTGTATTTTTTTTCATATTTCATAGCACAAAACCAAAACAAATTAGATTAGTGTTGGTTATTTTTTTTATTGAAGGCCAAAACCTGCTAAAATTCTCTTTAGAAAGCCGAATGTATTGTATCAAAACCAACATAAATGTTTATACAAGCCGTCTCGTTCGCTCCCTACACAGATCCTATCAAAAAATTGTACGCTATATTTATTATGAATCTTTCACCTATACTTATTTGTTTTGTGTATATATACTTTCTGATTTATTAATATGCATCACTAATACTAAGCCTTAACGTACTTTTTTATATCTTAAGTGTTTATGCTGTTTGGCTTGTATAAACATTTTTGTTGGTTTTGGTTTATACCAAAATCTTCTATAATTATTATTATAGAAGATTTTGGTTTATACTGTTTGGCTTGTATAAACATTTTTGTTGGTTTTGATTGTATACAATTGCTGTAAAATTATCTCAACCACTGATTGTATTAGTGAAACGTCATCGTGTATAGATACGGTTGTGAATACAGCAAAAACATCTATAATTCCAAGCCAAACTATTTTTTGTCATTGTCTGGTAATTACTACTGAAGGTAGTATTGGTGACTAAATCATGACGGCAACGTCGCATATTACTTTACATTTATTTTCATACAAATACATATTTACTTTTTATTTGAACACTCTTGACAAAAATATTGTACCTTTTTGAATTCATTTTTGAATTTAATAAAAAAATTATTAAGATAATTTAAATTTAAAAGGTGTCTTCATATTAAAAATCGAATTGTGTCTTAATATTTTAATATTTAACATGTAGTAAAGCATTAAAATATGTACGCTTATTCGTATTTTTTAACACAATGAAATGTGCCAATTTTTGGTCTAGAGTGTAATAAAAATAGGTTAGGTTAGGTTATACATCTTTTTCCTTATGTCAAAAAATATGTACGACCATTGTTGTTATTGTAATTGGTATTATTTTCCAACACAAAACATACACATAAATAGGATTTGTTTTTACACGATATTATTAAACGGCGTTGCCGTGATGTATATTGTTGTTGTTTCTTATGTATTTTTTGTTTTTTTTTTTCATATTTCATAGCACAAAACCAAAACAAATTAGATTAGTGTTGGTTAGTTTTTTTATTAAAGGCTTATATGTACACAACTAACACTATGGGCAGTCGTCACTTTGTACCTTTAAATTTCGTATAGTTCGTCTTGGAATTATAGATGTTTTTGGAATACAGTGTAGAAAACATAAACATTCGCATACTACGAAACTAAAATAGAGTAAAATCTAAACCAATAAAAACGAATCATGTGCAACAGTTATTTTATTTAAATATTTTAATTTCAGCTTATTTTAAAGAAAACCCAATATTTAAATAAAAAAAACAACAGTTTTTAACCTTATATTTCGACTTATTGGTCAACTTCTGAGGCATTAAAAAACTATTTTTGTAATTAAAACATCTTAGAAACTATTTTTGACAATTATTTAATTTTTAAACTATAAACAATGTATACAGAAAGAATTTTTCTTTTTAATTTTTTTGTAACGATTTTTTTTATCATTCTCATATTATTTTATTGCCGTCTTACTTTGGTAACTGGAATATTAATTGGTATAGAAATCAAAATGCAAATTATGCTCAAAATAAAAACCGAAAATAATTTGCCATTTTTTCGGCATGTAATTTTCCCAACTCGTGCGGTTTTATATATTTTCGTGGCTCCGTCTATAAATATAAAATACAATACACATTTATATGACAAATATTATAAATAATTCTCCACCGTTCTCCATTTACTTACAATCGGTTGTCTCTTCACGGCCGTATTCATGTCAGTGTTGAATCAAATGTTGAATTAAATCTAGTGACATTACAAATAACTCGTGACAAACTTGGCAGTAATAAGGTGTATGGGAATTTCCCCTTTTGGTGTCAAGGCTCGAATGATATGATCGTAATGTTCTCGAAATACAACTCGCAGATTAAAGGCTCGAGGGCACACTGAACAAACGTAAGGTTTTTCACCTGTATGAATCCTTTCATATTTTCGTAATGTCCCACCATCAGCAAAAGCTTTCCAATAATAACGGCACCCGTAAGGTTTTTCACCCGTATGAACACGTATATGAATTTGTTGTGAACTACGCGAACCAAATATTTTGCCACACTCACGACAAGGGAATTGTCGCCCTGTAACATTCGTATGCGAATGACGATGATTCATGAGGGAGCGTCCATCGGGAAATTCTTCTCCGCACATATCACACGTAACAGTTTTATTTCGATGCGAAACCATATGCCGAACAGGAATGATTTTTTTCGCTGAAATGTTCCCATAAATGTTTCGATAGGGTTCGACTATCGCGACACAATTTACCATAAAGGCGGCACGAATGTTGAGTTAAGTCGTTTGCGTGCACGATACGTATATGAGATTTAATAATTGATTCCTCGAGAAATGACTCACCGCATAACATGCATTTCAATAGCTGGCATCGTGCATGCACTTCGGCATGGGCTAACAAATCTAAATCTTCGGCAAATGATTCACCACATACATTGCAACAATGACCACCACCACCGGCCAATTCCTTTTTAACATGCTCCCGCGAATCTCCGCCATGGGCCTAAAACAAACAAAGTAAAACATAAGTTAAATTGCATAATCGTTTTGGGATTCAGCCGCACTATAATTCTTCGCATCATTATCGTCCGAAGTTAGAAGTTTTATGTCCTGCACATACTCATATTTGATTGTTGTGGCAGCTTCTACATATTGTTGCTCCATTTTTAGTTTTTTTTTGGTGAAAAACGATTTTCCGATTTGTAACGTTTTGATTCGTACTTTCGTTTTAACTTAACAGTAATTTCTTTTTCTAATTGATCGAAAGAAAAACATAAGATATTAATATGTTTCGCTGTTTTTAAACTGTGAATTAATCCGAAATAGTTACACAGATTAGTATTTAAAAGTTGTGTTGATACCTAAAAATTAAAAAATCAAACTGTAACAGCACATATAAAATTTTAAATCACGTAAACTAATATAAATTACTTTAAAAATCATTTAAACTTACTTTAATTTCTTATTGTGTTTTAACTTTACGATTTTTGAGTTTTGATCATAACCTCCTGAATTTTAGCAGGTCATGGTTTTGATTTTGACATTTCGTAAAATTGAGTTTTGTTGTAGAAGAAGAGCAAAAAACAGAGAGTAAAATGCTCAATTGTTAGTTGATATTAAGTAGTGTGTGATATCAACTGGAATTAGTAATGGTAAGAAACAAAAAAATTTGAATTTTTTTTATATGGTTTTTCGTAGTGACTACTACGGCTAAAGGTTGATATGTATAAGTATGTGTCTGCGTATCAGCAAAACCAGCAGGCTTTCTAAAGAGAATTTTAGCAGGTTTTGTGAAGGCTTATATATACACAACTAACACTATGGGCAGTCGTCACTTTGTACCTTTAAATTTCGTATAGTTCGTCTTGGAATTATAGATGTTTTTGAATGTTTGCGTTATTAAAATGTTTGTTACGACTAGCATACGTCTCCACTTGAAGCAGAAGGACCTAATTCTTGCGAGGATTCCAAACGCTCATATAATTTGAATTTTTTTTTTGTCGTTATAAAATACCCTGACCACCATGGTGTTTATACCTATGCTCGCTTTTTCCAAATTTAAATTTAATATTCCCTCCGATTGCTATGTAAACATATTTTAAATTTTTTTTTTGCATTTACTTGTTTTCTATATTGTCATGTACAAGCATACATATCTCTTGCGAGTTGGTGTGTGTACATGTATTGTGTAGTATGAGATGGAATGTTTACGTTATTAAAATGTTCAATGTGGAATATTCCATTTTTCTTTCTGGGGCCCTATTCTCGAATTCCACATCCATTTTCCACATGTGGTCAACTGTCAAAATTCATAAAAATTTAATTTTTTTCGGTACCAAGGGAATATTTCCGAATGGGTATAAGCATGTGGAAAAAATTCCCCATATAGGAAAATGTCCATGCCGCATGTGTTTTAATTTTTGAACGTTTTTGTGTGAACTTTGACAGATGTCCACATGTGGAAAATGGACGTGAAATTCGAGAATAGGCCCGCTGGTATCATTGGCTTAAAATAACGCGTGATATTTGCTCTGTGTGGGGAAAAAGCCGATCGGTGTATTCGACATGAATCCGAGGCGGCCGTACAACTAAGTATGTACATATGTTCGTCGTCGTTGTTCGTCTTATTCGTTGTATTTGTGTACATAAAAAAAAAAAAAACATAAATATATCAATAAAGATTTTACATTAATAAAAAAATAAATAAAAATGATGAACATGTGCACAAATACAACGAGTGGGACGAACAGCGATGCGAAGTTAAAGTGGAGGGGGAAAAATAAATTGGATTTGGACTGATTTTTTTTGATGAAAAAAATAAAAAATAAAATGTAATTTAGTCTAGTTTTGAATTTTGAGACAAAAAGTCTCGTTTTAATAATTATGCCGAGCGGCATTTATTCTGGTGGAAATAAAGTTTTTTTTTTTTTTGTAAAGACCGTGTGGTCATAGTTTGATAAATAAAAAAAACACAGTCTAGTTTTGATTTTGAAACGAGTGGTGGACTCCCAAGTTTCTTTTGTTTTGGTTATATCTAAAGTCATAAAATATCTAAGATCATAAAAATAAAGATAGTAATTTATTTGTAAGAAAAAAAAAAATATAATTAATTATGTGAATCCATTTATAAAACATATAGTTAAACATTAAGTTATGAAAAATAAAAACTGTGAAAATTTGATGTAAAAGCAAACATACTAATAATAAAAATAAAAAAAATAAAAAACAAAACAAAAAAAAAAAAAAACCCGTTTTATGGTTTATGTGTATAGAAAACTACAAAATAATAAAACAAAAATTTGAGCGGGTTTTGTAATGTATTATTTAATTTTATAAATTGAAAATAAAATAAAATTTGCCATCTACGCAAATTAATCGTTATTGTGTAAAAGTTAAAAATCTAATATTATTCAAATAAAAAAATCTTTTGGAAAAAAAAGTTGAACAGCTGGTGGCTATTTATTTTTATCAATCCATCTTCTTTGTGTTCCGGTGTTATTAAAATTAAATTGGTTTTGTACTGAAATCGAACTGTGATTTTATGAGTTTTGTGTGATAACGAACAGCGATACTCTGGTTTAGTCGTTTACAAGTACAGCGCGTACAGAACGAGTGACCATTCCCGGTCAGTGGGGACGGGCAGCATTTTGGTGAGGGGGATCCTGCGTCGGCGCTGTTTGCGGTGTGGTCGGACGGGCCATAAAAAAAAGGTACGCTATTAGCGAAAATTAACAACCTGTAAATTTTTTTTTTTAATTGTAACAGTTGTTATTATTGCTTGTTGTTATTAGTGCTTATTTTTTTTCCTATATATTATATATATGTTTTGCGGATATCCTCGATTCGTGGTGGTGCACCGATTTGGTGAACGCCCCACGCAGAGCAAAGTATTGTCCGGTTATATTTTTCTTTACCGTCATTTTGATTAACTGCGTTTGGAATTTCCGTTTTTTTTTCTCTCTTCGCTTTGGATCGGTTGTCCGTTTTGGGTGTGGTTCGACCCCATAACGGTTCATCTCTTTCAGGTATTTTTGTGTTTTTTCTAAGTTTTCTTGAAACAGTGATAGTGAAAGTGAAATCTAACATTAATGTAGAATCCGTGTTAACGTAATTTATCTTGCTTAACTTTAAATTTTTGCTCTTTTACCGTAACCTAAAAATTTTTTCTTTGAGTTTTTTACTGTAGTGTGCTACGCCGCACCATGTGCGCTTAAACAAATAATTGATCGAATGATGTGAGGTAGGGTCATGTGAAGGGTCGGCCTTTTTCCACCCTTTTCCGTGCGTAACGTTCGTTCCTCCAGGACAGGCTGTGCTGGAGGGCGGCACGCCATATGAGTTGATCGCGTCGGGGTGACAGTCTCCGTTCCGGGGGATTGTCGCTGGGATTGTCATGCGGGCGTCCTTCCCTCATAGTGGCATCGGTGGCCGTCGCGACTGGGAAACAGCATCCCAGTAGGCGGGCCGATGAGGGGAGGCCCAAGTGGCAGTCATGGCGGTAGTCGCCTGGGATTGAGACGGTCAATCCGGATCGATCACTTCCAGCTTATCATTTTCTTTTTGCCGCTGAGGCCGTGGCAATTTAATTTTAATTCCCATTTGCCCCTCTAATTTTGTTCTTCATGCGGTTATTCAAGCATGAGTTTATGTCTGAAAACCCCCACGCCGCACCGTGAGCTCTAGCCAGCTACTATACCGCATCAGACCGCTATTCTCATGTCTGTTAACGTAATCCCTTTTGGGATTGCGTTACATGTTCAATCTGGAATATTCTATTTTTCTTTCTGGTATTATTGGCTTAAATTGACGCGTGGTATTTGCTCTGAGTGGGGATTGAACCGATCGGTGTATTCGACATGAATTCCATGCGGCCGTACAGATAAGTCTGTACATATGTTCGTCGTCGTTGTTCGTCTTATTCGTTGTATTTGTGTTAAAAAAAAAACATAAATACCAATAAAGATTTTACAATAATAAAAATAAAAAAAAATAAAATGATGAAAGATGTGCACAAATACAACGAATGGGACGAACAGCGATGCGAAGTGCAGAAATAGAGGGGGAAAAAATTGACTGATTTTTTTTTTTTTTCGATAAAAAATAAAATAAAATATGTTAGTCTAGTTCTTGTTTTTGGGACGATCAGTCCCATTTTTTTTATATATAAAATTAAATATATACAGTATAGTTTGGAATTTTGGTGAAAAATAAAAAGTCTAGTTTTGGCATCTTGGGCGATACGTCCATTTTCTTTTTTTTTAGTTTTTATATAAAAAATAATAATATTGATAGTCTAGCTTTGATTATTATAAAAAAATAAGTTAAGTCTGGAGTTAAAAAAAAAAAAAAAAAAAACAAATAAAAATAATAATAATTTAAAATTAGTCGTTTTGGTAATTTTTGATTTATCTACCAAGTAGGAAAAAAAAAAATAATAAATATATTTTAAATATGGTGATTGAAAAATTATGATGAAACTTTTTCAAGATTTTTTTTTGTGAGTGCATTTTGTATCACCATACACCATACAAAAACTTTGATGGAATTAGTTTTTTTGTATTTGGCTTTTAAGCAATATAACATTTTGAAATAAACAAAACATTTTATTGAAAAAAAAAAAAAAAAAAAAACAGTAAAATAACAAAAAAAATTTAATATTGATAAATATATCATTCATTGTATTTTATAAGTGAACAAATTTCGTATGTTTGTATTATGTATACATTTCACATTAATTATAAATAAAAATAAAAAAATTTGTATTTAATACTGGAAGTGGATCTGCTTGCGTTTCTTTTATTCGTAAATTTCGATGAAAAACTAGTGAAACAAAACGATTATAAAACAAAGAAAAAATAAATAAAAAAATAAAACTATCAAAGAAATATTTTTGTTGTGCGGATAAAGATAGCGGAGGCTACGTTCGTTCATCGGTGGAATTACCGTTTAGTGATCCCCAGTTTTGTTGGATTTTTTTTTGTATTCAACTGATTTGTTGAAATTATAATATGATGCTGTCTATTAAACTTAAATAAAGCCTTAAAATATTGTACAAATTTTAATAAATAAAACGAACAAACGTGTTAAAATTATAAGTTTTTAATCTACACATAACAGCATAAAGTCAGTGCGATGTTTACAATACGAATCGAATAAACAAAACTACAAAAGAAAAAAATTTTAATAAAAGTATTGTTGGTGTATTGAGACCGTATTCACGCCCGTGGGGGCAGGGCAGCCCTTTGTGTGAGGGGGATCCTGCGTCGGCGCTGGTTGCAGTTGGTCGGACCGGCCTTAAAAAAAAAACAAGGTAAAACAAAATCAAGGGACAAACAAACTGTGTAACTGTAAATTGTAGTTTTCCAAAGTCTGTAACAGTTTGTTCTCCCTCTCTATTTTCACTATATTGTGCGTATATTGCTATTTTTACATGGATTGTCATGCGGGCGTCCTTCCCTTACAATGGCATCGGTGGCCGTCGCGACTGGGAAAGAGCATTCCAGTAGGCGGGCCGATGAGGGGGGCCCGTGTGGCAGTCACGGCGGTGATCGCCTGGGATTGAGACGGTCACTCCGGATCGATCACTCCCTACTTATTATTTTTTTTAGCCGCTGAGGCCGTGGCAATTTAATTGTAATTTCCCTTTGCCCCTCTAATTTTGTTCTTCATGCGGTTATTCAAGCATGGAAATATGTCTGAAAACCCCTACGACGCACCGTGAGCTGTAGCCAGCTACTATACCGCATCAGACCGCTATTCTAATGTCTGTTAACGTAATCCCTTGGGGGATTGCGTTACAGTGGCGCCCAACCACTCGGCTAAATTAAATTCAATTTTTCGTCTTTTCAGGTTTCAATTTTTTATTATTTAGTTGTGAGCATCACGTACAAAGTCCAACGCTTGCGTTGTTTGATCTGTATGGATGCTCACATCAATGTTCCCTTGTCCGGTTGGCACCCGCATCTGTATTGTAACCAGCGTAAGCTGCACAATCTAACGCCATGTGGCGTTAGATTGTGGTTAGACTCATTCTTCCCTTGTTCTGAGTTTAGCTTTTTACATTTTGTTATTTTTTCTATTTTTCCAGATCTACGTACCCTTAAGTAAAATACTTCATTTTCTAATTACATTTATTTTGTTCCAACTACCTTCATGGGGAGCGATCCATGCGTGTTCTGACTTCGAGTCATTCGACCTCGCTAGATCGTTTGCCATGTCTGTTCCGTGTGCCATGAGCATGGAGATCTCGAACTTGTTGTTTCCACCAATGTGGTGTTGATTGGACAGTTCGTGATCTCATTGGTCAATGGCACATCCTTAGTTCATTCTTTTTGTTAATTTCTTATTTTTTATCTTCTTTAATTAAAATTATGGGACCTCAGCGGTATTATTATTTTATTTAACAGTACCCCGCGTCTCATGGTGGAGCTCTAAGAGTGCGACTGTGAGGCCAACGGGGGAGGATACCAACCATTTTTTTTTATTATTATTTATTATTATCTTACCGCCGGCCCAACGCATGGCCGCGCCAAACATAATTCAATCAACTCTTCCTTTATTTTTCTTTACTTGCTTTCACTTGTCACTGTTTGTGAAAATTTTATTTTTTTTATCTCTTCGTCATTCTTTTTTTCTCTTTTATTTATTCCTTGCAGCTTAGTGGAGCAGCTAATTCCTTATTTATATTCGCTTTATATATCGATTTATTACATTTCTGTTTTCCTTTATTTTTTTTTTATTAATTCATTTAAAATTAATTAGTATAACTCTCGTTAATAAATTAAGCCAATTTATTTTTGGATTTTGATTGAATTTTTTTTATATATACATTTTTTTTGTTAAGAAACTATTTCAAAATTAAATAAACGCCAGTGAATCATCGTGTGATACTCCTTCAAGTACGGTTGTTTGATCAGCGTTTGAGTTGAGCGGCAGTCAACAATTGACGCGAGTGAGTCCTTGTGACAGTAATAATATTCTCGTAGCTCCTCACGTTTCTCGACTTGTGGATGTCCACGTTATTATTGTAGTTCTAATTTAATTTTTCGGATTTAATTAATTAATTTAATTTTTTTTGTTCATTAATAAACGTAATTTGGTTTCATAGATTAACTTTGGATTTTTTTTTTGTTAAATAATTTTATTTAACTTTTTCTAAAGAATTCATTTGAATTTCGTTTAAATAATTAATTTAATTTTCGGGTAGTTAATTAATTTAATTTTATTTGGTAAATGGGTGTAATTAATATTTTCTTTGAGTTTTGGGAAACTTTATTTTTTTTATTTTTTATTTATTAGGAATTTTAATAATTCATAGACGATACCAACGCTAATTTATTTTGAACTCTTTTATAAATATAAATCATTTATAAATAAATATTTTTATTACAAATTGTTTTTTTTGGATTTGGGAATTTTTGGGTACAGCTAATCGATAATTACATATTTTTTTTATTATTCCATTCATTAACTTTTGTATTTTCGTTCTGGTTGTGGAACTTTAAAGTTTTCCGTTCTTGAATTTATTTCACGTCGCTGATGTATAAATTAATTAGATTAATAAAATTTTTTTTTTCAATTTCCGTTTTAATGCTTCCTAATTTTTGAATTACTTATACAAGTAAAATGGTTATTATTTTTAAACACAATTTTTTTATCTGCCTTCCGCAAATTGTTTTTTTATTTAAATTTCTTCATTTTTTTTTAAAAATAAGTTATCCGGAAATGATGAGGTCATTGGAAGCTCAGGTACAGAGGTTGACTGATCAAATGAATGCAATACAGGCTGCCTTTAAATTAATTACTAAAGATCCTGAAAATCATAAGCAGGTGCGGTTCCAAACTTCTTCTGCTTCATTAGAATCCCAATTGGTTTCCGATGACTTCATCCGATTTGACATTCCTCCGGGAGCTCCGATCTCTAAACAGCGTTCATCTCTGGAGTCGGTTACCCCCTTCACAAATAAGTTACCATCTACTGTTGACTTGCATAACAGTTCGTCAAATACCGTTCATACTCCTCATTGTTCTAGTAATCCTGTATATGATAGACGCTCTCTATTTCGATGCGGAATTTCCTACAGTGGTTCACCTGCAGGAATTACTGTCGATATGTTCCTATTTCAATTGGATTCCGTCGTTGCGTCAATTAAAATATCACCTGAAGTTCTTCTGCTTGATTGTAACGAAATCCCCAAGGGATTACGTTAACAGACATGAGAATAGCGGTCTGATGCGGTATAGTAGCTGGCTAGAGCTCACAGTGCGGCGTGGGGATTCTCAGACATATTTCTCATGCTTGAATAACCGCATGACAATAAAATTGGAGGAACAAAGGAAATTAAAATTACGTTGCCACGTCCTCAGCGGCAAAAAGAAAATGATAAGCTGGGCGTGATCGTTTCGGAGTGACCGTCTCAATCCCAGGCGATCACCGCCGTGACTGCCACACGGGCCTCCCCTCATCGGCCCGCCTACTGGGATGCTCTTTCCCAGTCGCGACGGCTACCGATGCCATTTATGAGGGAAGGACGCCTGCCTGACAGTCCCAGCGACAATCCCCCGGAACGGAGACCGTCATTCCGACGCGATCAGCTCATATGGCGTGCCGCCCTCCAGCACAGCCTGTCCTGGAGGAACGAACGGCACGCACGGAAAAGGGTGGAAAAAGGGCCGACCCTTCACATGACCACACCCCACATCATCCGATCAATTATTTATTTACACGCACATGGTGCGGCGTAGCACACTACCGTAAGAAATTCAAAGAAAAGATTTTAAGTTATGGTAAAAGAGAAAAATTTAAAATTAGGCTAAAACTGATGAATGATAAATTACGCTAGAACTGATTCTACGTTAATGTTAGATTTCACTTTCACTATCACTGTTTTTTAAGAAAATTAAGGAAAACACAAAAATACCTGAAAAAAAAATGAACCGTTATGGGGTCGAACCACACCCAAAAACGGACAACCGAGCAGAAGTGGAGAGAAAAAGAACGGAAATTCCAAACGCAATAATTGCTCTGAGTGGGGTTTTCACCAAATCGGTGCACCACCACGAAACGCCGAAAACAAACGGTAAAAATAATAATATATATGTACAATATAATGAAAATAGAAAGGAGAAACAACCTGTTACAAACTTAAGCAACTAAAATTTACTTAGCCAGATTGTTTATCCCTTAATTGTTTTACCTTGTTGTTTTAAAGGCCCGTCCGACCAACCGCAACCAGCGCCGACGCAGGATCCCCCTCTCAAAAGAATGGCTGCACTGCTTACAAATAACAGTTTCGGCAACTCCACAATGATTTTATTTGTAGAACTTTTTATTCATTGTTTTAAGATATACTAAAAAATTTTTTGTTTTTTTTTTCACATCAAATGAACGATAAAAAAAATCAGCACTTGTATTTTGATTTGTCTCTTATTTTTATAGTCATATATGTATATACGTATGTATATATATACAAATATGGATTGGTTGTTTAATAAGTAACAAAACACAATAATAATTTTAATATTTAATTTAATATTTTATTAAATTTTTTTTGTTTTTATTCAATTTTAATTTTTTTATTTAAATCACAAAATAAAATATTGCCTTTTCTTTTTATCACATAGTTTATATAACAAGATTACAAATTGAAAATTCAACTTTATTTTATGAAAGTTATTATAAATTTTTTTTTTTTTATTCGCTTATTATTAAAAGAAATATAATCACTATTGGTATTTTATTTTTACTTTAATTTACATAAATATAACTAATTTATAATTGATTTTTTTTTCTTTTTCTTATTTAATATACATTTTTTCAAATCACAAAATGGAATTAAATTAATGTTTTACGATAAGACGGTTTACTGTACTCGCCCATCAAGAACCAAAAAAAAAAAACTCGCCACATATCAAAATTGGTATTTACTATACCGTACTCGAAACTAAAACAATTCGCCAATATGCCATATATCAATTTGACGCAATTGACTACAATCCAAAACTATACTTTATTTTTCACCAAAATTCCAAACTAGACTGACTTTTTCCAAAAAAAATATTTTTACATAAAAAAAAATCAGAAAAATTTCCCCCTCCTATTTGCTATCTCGCATCGCTGTTTGTCCCACTCGTTGTATTTGTGCACATGTTCATCATTTATTTATTTTTATTTTTTTTATTATTGTAAAATCTTTATTGACATGTATATTTTTTTTTTTTTTTTTTATGTACACAAATACAACGAATAAGACAAACAACGACGACGAACCCATGTACATACTTATCTGTACGGCCGCATCGGATTCATGTCTAATACACCGATCGGTTCTATCCCTACTCAGAGCAAATATCACGCGTTAATTTAAGCCAATGATGCCAGAAAGAAAAATCGAATATTCCAGATTGAATATTTTAATAACCAAATATTCCATCTCATACTACATAGTACATGTACACACACCAACTCGCAAGAGATATATATGTTTGTACATGACAATTGCCGTCTTACTTTGGTCACTGGAATAGTTATTTGTATAAAAATAAAAATGCAAATTATGCTCAAAATAAAAACCGAAAATAATTTTCTTTTTACTTTTATCAATTGACATTAAAAATTAAATAAAAAACAAAAAAAAAATTTCAAAAATATTCCTAGAATAATTCTATACCAACAAAAACTAGTTTTGAAACTATTCATTCCGGAATGAAAATACATGGCATTGTTGTTGTAAAATGCTCAAAGTAAGACGGCAAATATAGAAAACAAGTAAATGAAAAAAAAAATTCAAAATATGTTTACATAGCAATCGGTGAGAATATTAAATTTGAATTTGGTAAAGCATAAATCAGAGCATATGTATATACAACACTATGGTGGTCATGGTATTTTATAATTAAAGAAAAATTTCAAATTATTTGAGCGTTTGGAATTTTCGAAAAAAAAATTTGCACTGTTCCAAGTGGAGACGTATGCCAGTCGTAACATGATTTATATCTTCTTTTGAAGGATGTGGCGCTGGAGTGGTATTGGACGTTTCGTCGCCATAATCCTTTGGCCTCATGGGATCATCTTCGTAGAGAATTTCATGACGTTTTAAAGACCGGCGAACCCCCTATGAGAAACGTCACATGGTGCAAGCTAGAAAACAATTGCCGGATGAATCTTTTCTTGATTATTATCAACATATATAGAGCTTGTCCCTGCAGTGTCACACCCCTTACAGTGATGATGAATTTATCCAACTTCTGATTAACAACATGAAACCTGTGTTACAATACCATTTAACTGATCGGCACTTTCCACACATTAGTGAATTAATCAAGAGTTGTACTGCCTGGGAGGATTCTTTAAAGTGACTTCGCGTTTCTACCGATTACTCTTTTCATCCTCAACGTATCATAAGTGAACTGGATATCGTTCCTACTGACGGCATGGTATTGCCAGGAGAAGAGCAGTTCAACACTTTTTTTCCAAGAGGAAAGATGCTGGCAGCAACACCGACCAATAAATTTATCAGTGGAAGTCGATACCGGCTGTGAGAAAACAGACGAACCCGTGAAAGCTCTCGTTGAGTCTTTTGATTCCGAATCATCGCCTGGATCGGCGACGCCTAGTTTCAATCAAATGGTATATGACTCTTCACTGACTTCTTCTAATCCTTCACATTTTTGCTTTTCTGATAAATCTCATTTTTCTAATTCTGTTCCCTCTGTTCTTCACACTTTTCGAAGACTCAACCCGCTTCGTTTACTACGTTCAAAGAAATATTGGGAGGAGCGTCGGGTCATGAGATCCTGCGCTGTCTCTTCAATACTCGGTTCTGAAATGAGTGATAAACGGCCTTATGCCAATATCCTTGTTAATGATGTTCCTTACCGAGGTCTTTTAGACAGTGGAGCGAGTGTCAGCGTGTTGGGTTGTGGCTCCGAAAAGTTAGTTAAAGACAGCAATTTTAAATTCCATAAATTTCCTTCTTCAATTCAAACTGCCAGTGGTCAAAAACAGCCAATAATTGGTTATGTACATGCTCAAGTTCAGTTTAATTCTCAATGCCATAATATGCGTTTCTATTTAGTACCTACCTTAGAGCAGTCGTTGTATTTAGGGATCGACTTTTGGAATCAATTTGAAATTTCACCCCAGATATCTGCTTTGATTGATATAACTGAATCTTTGGATTTACCTGTCTCTCCGAAATTTCATCTGCTCTCTCCAGAAGGTGACAGCAAGCTCTCTACTATTGTAAAGAAATTTCCATCAAGTGTTAAATTAGGCCTTGGAAGAACCAAATTAGTATCTCACGTTATTGATGTCGGTGAAGCCAAGCCTGTGAAACAACGCTTTCATTCGGTTTCACCTGTGAAACAGAAATTGATGTATGATGAGCTATATCGCATGTTATCTTTGGACGTGATTGAGGAGAGTCATAGTTCATGGTGTTCACCTATTACCATGGTGCAAAAGGCTAAAGGTCAAGTGCGCTTGTGTTTGAATGCCCGGGAAGTGAACAAGGTGACGGTCAGGGATGCGTATCGGCTTCCTCTTATCAATGGATTGTTGGGTCGATTGGATCAAACTCGTTTTATTTCGTCAATCGACTTAAAAGATGCCTTCTGGCAGATCCCTCTTGACCCACAATCCAGATATAAGACGGCGTTTAGGGTTCCTGGTCGTCCCTTGTATCATTTCAAGGTCATGCCATTTGGGTTGTGTAATGCTCCCCAAACACTATGCCGCCTGATGCATCGGGTAATACCGTACCAACTTCACGACAGAGTCTTTGTCTATTTAAACGATCTCTTAGTTACATCTTCTACTTTGTCCGAACATTTTGAACTTTTGGAAATGATTGCTCATTTACTTCGTAATGCAGGATTAACTATAAATGTGGAAAAAGCCAATTTGCGCAAACAGATACGTAGCTTCTTGGGATTATGTGGGTGGTATCGACGTTTTATTAAGAACTTCGCTTCATTAGCTGCTCTACTATCTGACTTAACGGGAAGGAAATCACAATCTAAATGGAATCTTCACGCTGAGGAATCGTTTCAAGCTCTTAAGTTGGCTTTGTCTTCTGCTCCTATTTTGGCGAATCCTGATTATGGGCGCCCGTTTTATATTCAGTGTGACGCAAGTGCTGTCGGTGTGGGTAGTGTTTTATTTCAGTTAGACTCGGATGGCGCTGAACACCCCATTGAATTTTTTTCACACAAACTTAATGCTGCTCAACGCAATTATTCTGTAACCGAGCTTGAGTGTTACGCCGCAGTACTCAGTGTGCAAAAATTTCGGCCCTATATCGAGGGATACCCGTTCACGATTTATACCGATCACGCTAGTCTCCGGTGGTTGATGTCCCAAAAAGATTTAGCAGGTACACTCGCCCGCTGGAGTTTAAAACTGCAAGCGTATAAGTTTGATATCGGATATCGTGAATGATGATGCCCTCTCAAGGATCGGTGAATGATGATGCCCTCTCAAGATCTTTTTATATTGACTCGACAGATGATCTAGATCTTGAACAAAGTACTGCTGTTACTAAAAATACTATGATTAATGATTCTGCACCACCTGTTAATGCAACCGCTATGCAAGGAAATGTGTCAAGCCTTAATACTCCCAGTGACAATTCGGTTCTACATATTGATCTCAATTCGTCAGGTTTTCAGGATGACGAATATCTTCAACAAATCCAACGAGTTCAACAACTGAAAGACTGCGAACATAATTTTAAAATACGCGACAATAAACTTTCAATTTTACCGTCTTGTGCCTCGCGTTATACAACGACTGATCTGTCCGAATGGAAGTTAGTAGCTGCACTATCCTTGACTACCAAATTAATTGAGCTGGCACATTATCCTCCTACTTCCGCGCATATGGGTATTGCAAAAACGTTAGAAAAAATTCAACGACAATTTTTCTGGTCTGGTATGGCTAAACAAACTAAACTTTTTATCTCTAATTGTCTTCATTGCAAGATGAATAAATCTGTTAACCGTAGTGCACAACCTCTTATGGGTTCTCAAACGGTGTCTACCAGGCCCCCCAAAAATTGTTCGTTGACTTCTTGGGACCATATCCGTGTTCGAAAAAAGGCAATACTTGTATCGCAATCGTGTTAGATCATTATTCAAAATTTGTTCTCGTTAAACCCCTGCGTGATGCTTCGGCCTCCTCTCTGTGTGCATTTTTGGAGAATGAAATCTTCTTGCTCTTTTCAGTACCTGCTGTAATCACGTCTGACAATGGTAAACAATTTCTTTCGAACATATTTCAAGATCTGTTAAAAAAATATGATGTTAGTCACGTCCGCACTCCCATTTATGCACCACAAAGTAATGCGTCAGAAAGAGTAAATCGGACGTTACTAAAGCATTCGTTTCTATCTGGATGACAATAAGCACAATGAATGGGATTGTCATTTGTCCGAAATTACTGCTGTCCATAAAATTCTACGCGGTGAACAGTTAAAAGTTTTATCTGAAGTTAAACATATTTTCATTTCGTGTTTTATATTTGGTATGAGATTCTTTGATTTATTCCCGAAGAACGAAATAATATTTAGAAACTTTGAATTTAATTCGAAATCTCTCTTAGGCTCTCGGAAGAACGGTGAAATATCATAATCCGTGTTATTCGTTTCCGATTCATACTCAATCGATAGAACTTCATTAAAAAGCGTCAACACGTTCGAACATTCGTCATTCACCTTATCTTTAACGTCCAAAACATCTTGACTCAAACTGTCGGATCTAGTTTGGTCCCTATCCACTAGCTCATAACAATTATCAGATTCATCTGCTAACACACTTTCGAAATTCAACTCATTAAAGTCTACCTCATCACTCACGTTATTGTTTTCGTGCGTATCCAACATTTTAAATTCCAACTTATCATAGCCCGCACCAGACAATACAAAACCACCTACCAGATTATTACTCCTTAGAAATTCCCGACCCAACATGCAGCCGTAGCAGATCGCATTATCCGGCACGACGTAGAACCTTAAATTAAAATGTACGTTAAAGATAAAACAATCCAAATTAAAAATTCCTAGAATACGTAACTTAGAACTATTTAATCCCTTAAATGATCTTCCGTCAGGTTTCTGTAAAGTAATATCTGCTGGGACACAAGAAGTTTTTATGATATTTACTGGTGATCCGGTGTCCAATATAGCATTTATGGTTTCATTTTTTGTTGTTCTTATTACAATATTCACCTCATCGGAGTACACCACGCCGACACTTTTTGGAGCATTATTCTTTTTGAAACAATTTACATCAGTATGCCCGGTTTTTAGACAAAAAGAACAACGTGATTTTTCTGCGGTTGCGGACAGTTAAGACTTCAGTGCCCTACTTGATTACAGTTGAAACGTCGTTGAGCATTGCTTTTTACCATTGACCGGTATAGGTTTCTTCACTTCAGGTTTGTTGTTGTTGGGAAAATTCACCGGAATATTTTCCAACCGTTGTAGAACAAAAGAAGTTCATCCAAATTTTTATATGGGGTTAAAGCAATCTTCTCAGCAATTCTCGGACAATTTAAATTTTCGATGACACACTCGATTATTACAGCTTCCGAAAACTTTGCTTGTTGTGCTATGGCCATGACATCGTAAACAAATTTAGAATAAGTCTCATTTGGTTTTTTAATTCGACTTTTCATACGTCTGAAGACATCCATTTCGTTATGAAAATTGTGAAAATTTTTCTTTTATTCTGCGGCAAAAATCATCGAAATTATTTGGATTGATAATAGCTATATTATTAATGTAGGTTTGTGCTGACCCTCGTAACCTTGTCGTTCCATAAAACGTTGCTTCGTATTCAGTCCAATCGCGTTGGAGTTTGAGGTTATTTAATTTCTCAGTCCACTGGGAAGCACTGATGCTATTCCTATTATCCGGATCAAATTCGGGTAAGTTTTGTTCTGTTTCGTTCGGATGGAACATTCGAGAACGTTGATTGTTGATTCGATGATATAATATCTGATTTTGTTCAACCAAATTTTCTATTTCCCGATGTAAAAGTGTATCGTTATTAACCGTTTTAAATGGGTTTACGTTGCTTTGAAACGCATGGTTTGTACCCCAATTAATTTTGGTTTCGATGGTTGCGGATACCTAACCTCACAATTATTCGGTGGTGTCACGTGCTGGAACGGTACTCCCAAATTCGGTTGGTATTGAGGTAACATTGAAAAATTACCGTTGACCATAGTCGGTGTGCGATTTGGTTGTAGGCAGCCATTTCTTTGTAAGTTTCCATCTACTTTCGGTGGTGCAACTACGGTGCTGCCATTATGATCAAAACTAAGTTTCCGTGGTCTACTTACCGGCGTATTCAATTCCGTTGTGATAAAACTGGTATCGAATGGCGAAATTGCTTGTGAGGCGAGTGGGGCGACATCGGTGCGCCACTCTGTATTATTTATCATCTCTATATTTCTAAACATTTTCCACACACAAAACAATATTCGATATATTTGTTTATCCACTACACCATTTATTCACTACTAAGTATTTGGTAAATACTTTAAATACTTTATAGACTTTATCTACTCAATATCCCACTTCTGATTTGTAGTATTACCCGTTAATTACAAAAAAATATTTAAAACATGCCTATTATATTTTACTTCTTTTCCATTCAGCGTTATATTTCGAATGGCGTTTTATTTCAGTACTCAAACTTTATTATAAAAATGACAATTCAAAACGTGTTACCACATGTAACTACATTATACTCCAACATAGATGGCGGTCTAAGCGGCAAAAATTAATTATTTGAATAAAATCAACTGTTTCTACTTCAATTTAAAATAATTTTTGTCGATCTGATGTATTTGACGAGTATTCTGCTCTGTAATAATCGTAGAAAATCTCTGGTTTAATTTTGTTTTAATACTGGCATATTCGGTTTAGGTATTTTTATCTTTACACCATTCAAAAGAGCCCTTTGGTGTATTAAAAAGGCTTGCTCGTCAATACTTCTTAAAGAAACTGCTCTAGCTGCCCTCTTAATCGTACCTCCAATAGCATCTGACGGTCCCTTGCCGTGACTTTTTGCGAAGAAATTCCATTCACAGTCAATATTAAAATCTTCTTTATGGTTGTTGATGTTTGCTAGATTTTTCTTATTTTTGAACTGCGAGACAGCTCCATACGTAAATTAATATATTTTTTGTGGAACCGGATAATTGGGTTCAGCTTGGGCTCCATACTTTGGAGTTTCCTTTAAAAATTTAATAAATTGCGTTTGAAAACAATACACTGCTGATAGTAAAGCTATGCTCCTGTAATTTATTTCCGCCTCACAGAAAAAAAAAAAATAATAATAACGGTTCCCAAATATTCGAGAACGTTTGCCAGAACCATTATGTATACTCTATGAAAGCTAAAGATTTCGACGATTTGTCACTGTTATAGAGCTAGGTAGCGAACAAAAAAAATTAATGTTTCACCTTCGATAGTTTGATATGATAGCGGCGATATATTCACCGGAATAAAACAGTGAAAACATTTTCATCGTGGTACTAATATTTTTTGTGTTTCCGAAGATTATATTCCTTTGATATTTAAGAAATAATATTTGGTTTAATTATATTCGTAAAGTGAATTCCCTAAAAATACAATAATTTTGTCACACGTAAATAGTTTTTATATTTTTTACAATTAAATTTACTTAATATTTCCACAAAGTAATTTTTCTCAATGATATTAAGTAAAATAATGAAAAACAAGAAAACAAACAATCAAGGGAAGCTGCATTAAATATTGCAAAATTATTTCTTCTGTTGTTTGTATTTCACGGTTCAATTGGAAAAAATAATTGCAAATTTTTGCATATTAGAAACATTTAAAATTTATCTTAGAAACAATGTTATGAAGTAATTATTCTGTTATTCATTTAGTGCTACTTACGTTCAATTGAAATGATGTTTATTTTATGATGTTTATTCTAGCTAATGATATGGTTCTAACTGTAAGAAATTTTAATTAACTGGACAGCGATTTTGGTCGCAATTTGAGGATTGAGTTGAGTATTACCGGAAGGCAAAAGTATTGGTAAATTGTATTGGTGTCCAAAGAATAGAGCAAAACAGAGAATAAACATTTGAAATATAAAAAAAAAAAATCAGTGTCATCTCATGCGTACGAAAGGTTGTACATATTTTTATTTCCAGTAATTTTTTGCAAAATTTAAAACTAATAAAGTTGTAACTTGAATAATGATTTAAAGATAAATAAATATTAATTAAAAAAGGCAAATAAATCAGAAAAATATTTATAAACTAAAATTTTATTAATAATTTTATGTTAGAAATATTAAACGACGTACATACTCCCTTTCCTGCGCTTGGATCAACACTAAAAGTTAAAATCACTAATTTACTTCTTATATTTTTCACATTATCTCTCTTATCCTATGTTAAACAAAAAAACTTTATGCCATGTTATATTAAACAAAAAACTAAAAAATACGCACATTTTACAGTGTCTAATGGGCGTTTTTTTAAGTTTTTTGTTTAACATGATGCAAATAAAAGAGATAAAATGACACGAAAAAGAGGGATATAAAATATAATGTGGAAAAAATAAGAAGTAAATTAGTTATTTTGGCTTAGTGTTAATTCAAGCACAGGAAAGGGTGGATGTACGTCGTGTGATGTTTCATCATTTTAAATTATTAATAAAATTATAGTTTATCAATATTAATCTGACTTATTTTCCATTTTTAGTTAATATTTATTTATCTGTAAATCATTATTTAATTAACAATTTTATTAGTTTTAAATTCTGCACAAAATTACTGGAAGTAAAAATATGTACAACATTCCTTTCGTGCGCATGAGATAACACTGAATTGTTTTTTTTTTATTTTTCAAATGTTTATTCTCACATAACTCAAAAAAAAAAAAAAAAAAAATTAAAAATATTATGAATGTGGTCGACGAAGAATGTAAAAATTTAAAACCATTTATTTATGCTGCTTTTTGTTTTTTATATTGAAGATCACCACGAGAAATTGATTGCGTATATTGTTTTGGATTTTTGGTAACGAAGTAAAATGAATGTCTCGTTTACAACAACAATAGATAGAAAAACTTGAATTCCTCATGTTAAAAGGTAGGGAAAAATAACTCAAGGCGAGCGGAAGCAACAAAAAAGTTGAACCGATTTCACCCGCTTAGCTTATTTTTGATACTTACCATCATGAGAAAACACAATAATACAATAAAAATATTTGACGGCACACAATAGCAAAATGTATATTATACGCCGTGTACATATACAAAATTCTCAATCCTCAATCCTCGTTTTGCGACCAAAATCGATACCCAGGTGTCTATATTCAGGTTAATTTAGCAAAAAAATGTTAAAAATTATTTAATTTTCTATGTATAGAACACTAATTCTGCGTAAACGAGAACAGGTACACTAAGTCTGCGTAAATGAGAACATGGTAAACGAGACGTTTATAAATTTTCCTCTCCTTTTAAACATTGCACGATCAAGAATGCTTTTTAAATTTACGTTAACTAGCTTTTGGGCTAATTTGTCAGTGTGATTAATTGATATTATTTGATGGCGAAAATTGTTCAAAATTCGAAATGAAAAGCGGCAGAAACAGTATTTATGGATTCGTTTTTACAAAAAAAGATGGTTAACTTCGATTTAGCGAAGAATTCATCAACATATTTACCACGGAAAATGAAACATGGTGTATTTACGTCTGTTCATAAATATTATGTTACGCATTATGTAGTGTATTACTTTGCCGTCTTATCTGCAAAATTTGCTCAGCGTTGTTGTTTGATGCAGGTAGATCATAAGTGTGCCAAATGATCAAATTTGAATCGGAAAAATTGTTTTTTTTTAGATTGGTACAACCTTCTTTGACGTTCGGGTGACGTTTGAGCAGAATATATCCAAGACGCAAAAAGTTTGTCTGGCAATTTTTTCTATGGAAAAAAAATTGAACAACGAGTTTGCTTGAAATTTTGTGTTTCCAATGGAATTACGGCTACGGAACCATTGAAAATGTTGCAAAAGTGTTTTGGGGAGTCTACTCTGTCGAGAACGCAAGTGATAGTTAAGTGGCATAAAGCATTCAGTGAGGATCGTGAGGTCGTAGAAAACTTGCTTCATGCGAGTCATCCATCCACCTCTGTTAACGACGATAACATCGAAAAAGTGAAACAAATGGCTACCAAGCTCACACTAATGGACGTATTCTCAAACGTCACACAAATGTTAAAGAAGGTGGTAGCAACCTAGAAAAAAAAAATTACCGATTCGGTTTACGCATGCGGTTTAAATGGACTAGTCCGCGTTAAGTTTGATCAGATCAAAAGCCATCGCTCAGCCACCGTACTCGCCAGATTTGGCTCCCTGTGACTTTTCCTGTTTCCGAAACTCAAATATCCGCTCCGGCGAACACGCCATGAGTCTTTTGAAGCCATAAAACGAAATTCGCTGAAGGAACTAAAATGTAATGGATTAACCGTTGGTATGCTTGTATTGGTTTAAAAGGAGTCTATTTTGAAGGCGATAATAAAGATTTGTATTAAAATACATAAAAATGAGGTTCTTTTTACCAGTCCGGGTACATAATACATTGCCTAATGGTACTTCTACCTTGATTTCTCTCAATTCAGAAAATGTATTTTTTAACTTGTGATTAAGTCCTCATACCATACTATGTCAAAAGCTTGTACAACGTCTAAAAATACCATTAAAAAACTTTTGTACTCCTGCAGTACTTTATCAATTATCTTGGTTATTCTTTTTACTCGATCCATTGTTGAGTGTTAGTTACGAGAACCAAACTGATGATTGGAGATCAAATGTTTCCTCTCGATTAACGGATTTAACCTTTTAACTAAAAGCTTCTTAAAGACATAACTAGTAATAGCAGGGTTACCCAGGACTGCTTCCATAAGTTGGGTACACATTTGATTCTAAATGCGGCATTCATAAGATTGGTGAACTTTTCCAGAGCTTTCCGTGGTAGTTCATTTAGGATTTTGCAGTAGAATAATTGATTAAATCGAAGAACGATATGAAACATCGGCTAAATACTAATAACAGTGCGAGTAATGAGCGATGAGTATAATGAGCGGAACGAATATGGCAACTAATACTCCAGGAGGTTTTCCTGATATTTAGGAAAATTTACTCTCTCTCACAAACAATTAGTTAACAACCTTGACAAATAAAAGAAAAAAAAATACTCGCTTGCATGATTGGCATATTAACATAAAACCTTCTAAAACTCTCTTTTTAGAAAGTCAAATTGTTTTGTTGGTGAATAGAACACACACAAGTTCTGTTAAGAAATATGTACTTAATGATTTTTTCCTCTTTATCTTAGAGTGAGATAGTGATGAAAAACATGATTTTAATACTAATAAAAATATCTTCAATAAAAGTTAATAAATTGCATTTTTTAAATGAATCAGGGTTAAGGTTTAGACCCAGGTTCTCACTTTCATTTTCACTTAGTTCGGGCAAGCGCCCCAAACCATAGTTCGGGCAAGCGCTCCGAACCATAGTTCTATTGCTGGTAAACTCGTGTACCGTGGATGAAGCTCTTCTGGTATTTGCCCAGCATTCACAAGTTTGACTATGTCTGCTTAGTTAGCAAAAAATTAGGAAAAATTTAACAAATTGCGATTGTCATTTTTATCGAGGAAGTCGATTTGATGTTTCAGCGTTATTAACCTATTTAACACGCTTGCGTGCGTATACCCCTAAATGATATTTATGTGCAGTTCTTAATTTAGTCCTGATTCAAAGTTTTATTGTGTATCATATTATAATATTGTGTAACATGTTTAGTGAAAAGTGTAAGAATATTTTACGATCGAATAAATTAAATAATCTACATTAACTGCGTATTAAAATTCACAAGTTGTTTTACATTTATTGTGAGTGGTTTAAATAAATAAATTTTCTAATAAAATTAACAAAACCATTTTATTTAGTGAAATGGCATCTAAAAAGAGAGTATTCACTGTATTGTACCTTCTTGTAAACAAAGCTCTTACAAATCGGAGTAAAATTTTTTTAATTTCCAACTGATCCGCAGCGAAGAACCCAATGGATAAGTTCAACTCAACAATTTATAAATAAATATAATTTTGTTTGTGAAGCCATTTTATGAGAAACAATTCGGAAAACATTATTTGACTCAAAATATAGTGCCTATTTTGAATTTAATCAGCGATACTGATGTAATTATGAATTCTGGAGTATCGTCTACTTTTCCTATATTGATCTCGCTGAACGCTCCCGATATGATGATTTCAGCAACAACTCAAACAGAGCCCATAGATCAAGAGGTATAATTTTTAGAAATGCTTCCATTGTAATAGGTTTGATGATGAGTCAGTTTATTATGCCAACTGTAGAAAAACTAGAAAACTCTGTTTTATAGATAACAAAAAATTAATTTTGGCAGAAAAAGCTTAAATCATTGAGAAAAACTCAAACTCCAAATTGGATTATTAGTATTTGGTAAGTGAAGATTAAAAAGGAATTAAAAAGTGATTTAAAAAGTGTTTTAGTGCGAAATAAAAATTATAAGTGTACAGTAAAATTGTGTAAGCATTAAATAAAGTGATTTTGTGAATTATTGTTAAAAAATTGTGTTGTAATAATTCTTGTGTGAAATAAATAAATTCGTTGGTGATAAATTAAACTGATTTTGTTTTATTCACAATCCAGTGATATGAACCAAAACATGCACAAATTAAAAATATTGTTACGTTTTTGCCTTGTCAATCAAGATTCGTATTACTGGATTGTGAATAATACAAAATCAATTTAATTTATCCTCCAACGAATTTATTTATTTCAAAAAATTTATTACAACACAGTTTATCAATAAAAATTCACAAAATCACTTTATATAAATTATTCTCAAATTTTACTGTTCCATTATAATTTTTATTTTGCACTACAACACTTTTTAAATCACTTTTTAATTACTTTTTAATCTCCACACTGTCGCTGTTAGTGGAGCACAAGCCAAAATGTTTCTATTTTGTATTCCGACCGTGCACCTTTTCCACGTTGCAATTGAGTGGACTGTATCTTCAATTTGGTTATGTTGTATAAACCACAAATAAAAAAACACCTTTGGTTTCACAATATGAACGACTCAATTTAATAATTCTGATTTATTTTGTTGGAAATACAATTTGAATATTTTTCTTATTATTTATTATAATTTGGTTAATTCTTGTTTGTACAATGGCAGTCAAAATTAGAATGACAAAAACAAATATATACACAGCAGAAAAGCGTACAGTCGAAAATTATGTTCGAATAATTTCAGCATCTTCCCAATTATTCACACAGATGTCGTGTCGGTATTCATAATTTTCGAACTGCATCACGAATTGAACATAAACTCAGCTACATTTTGGAATTTGACAGATGTTATGGTGAGCTGTGTATACAAGAATTTTTAAGTTAATTATTTTCATTTTATAATATGATAAATAAATTGTTAATGAGATTTCTTTTTTCTTTTAGATTAATCTACATACTAATATGGATATTGGATTAATTTTAGATGCAAGTATATAATAATAAATTTTCCTATGTGTTTACAATTACATTACATAAATTTATTTTATTTCAGCAAATGTGACTGATGTTGATGTTCCGATAATGTTTGCATGTATGATTATAAACAGTCGCTTTCCAAATACTACTAATTCAATTCGATCTCCTTCGCCTTTTTATATACACAAACCTAATTTCCAGAAAGCTCATGATTTTTCTAGTTAGTATAATGTAGAACAATTTTAGTACAGTTAAACAATTGAGCTATTCATTTATCTTCTTCTATTACACACTAGGTGTCACCGTCACACTACCCCCACCATAACCTGTTCGTCCCGAACAGGACCCAAATCACCTCCTCTGTACAGGGCCAAACTTGTCTAAAAAGCACCACCTTCGATTTACCTCCTTGTCCTTTCCTAGTCCTGTAGGGTGCCGTCCATACAGGTTGCAGTTTGGTCGATAAATCCTCCTTCTTTTCTTGCGAGTTGTGAAGCCATACCAATTGCCTTTCGTGTAATCCTTGGCTATTTGCTCGTAAGGCAAATCGAGTTTTCATCCAGTCGCCCGACACTCGCACTCCACTTCGCACAACTCGGCTCTTCTTATCCGATATCTGCTTAACCTGTTGTTCATTGGTTTCCTGAACAATTGTTTCAGATTTCGATGGCAGCTTCTCGCAATGGCTAATTATTACTCGCCTTACTGTCGCATCCGTACCGTTAAATTTAAGTTTCAGCTCGATGTTACGCTACTCAATATTCCTTGTCCAAAATCCAACACAAAGCAATTCACCCTCATGAAGTCCGTTCCCAAAATGACTTCGTCCACGATATCTGCGACGAGAACTTTGTGTGGGAAAAGAGTTTCACCGATCCTTATATTTACGATCGTTTTCCCTTTTATTACTGCATTATCTCCGTTTGCCATTCTTAATTTCAACCCATCAGCCAGCTGCACAGCTCCTCTGATCAAGCCTTCCCAGACAATCGTGTGAATTGCTCCCGTATCCAGCGTAATGATATATTTCCTTACATCAGCATTGCCTTGATTGTTACGCTGCTTCCAGCTCTTGCTACACTCGTAACAGGGATGTAAGTTAAGGGGCGACCAGACGGCGAAGCCAGCTTCGGTTCCTTTAAACTGACTTCTAACCTTTCCACTTTACCGACTGTTGCCATCCGTTTATCTAATACCTTCTCTCCACTTAGTGCCCTTCTACAGAAGTTAGTGATCCGAGCCGTTTTCCTCTTGCTTTCCAACAACCTCGCGAGATGTGCCCAATCTTGTTACATACCAAACATCTTCGCTCGCTGCTTCTAGACCTATGTCCAGACCGTTCGGCGTTTGCCCGCATAACACGTGGCGATCTTCTCTCTCCCTGCATTACATTCCAACAGTCCATTGATATGTGACCCAACTTGTCACATTTCCAACACCTAAGCCTACTGCTTCTAAACTTTGGTACTGTCCGCACGATGTACGCTTTAGCGTTTAAATTCATTTGGCGCCTAAATATTGACTCTCTGGTGAGGTTCTCCACAGCCTCGATCGTCAACGCAAACGGAACGGTTTCCGCGAACGTTGCTTTAGGTGACAACATCACCGCCCTGCGTGTTTCTGGATCTCGAATGCCGTCAATGAATGCGTCAATTTTTAGCCTTTCCGTATAATCGGCGGACGTGCTGGTATGTGCTAGACGTACTAATCGCTCGATTGCCGACGAAAATTCCTGTAGCGATTCTCCTCCCTTTTAGTAGCGGCTTTTAAGTTCCATGCGATAGATTTCCCGCTTGTGGTCATTGCCTACTTCCCATCTAGCGCCTTTATAATTTTGAGATAACTGTTGCGCTCTTGTTCCGGGATGGTTTGTAAAGCTGTAATGCTGGATAAGTCTCTATAGTCTATAGGGCAAGCATTTAATTACATTTAATTTGTTGCCTCTATCCTTTTACACATCCCACAGGCGGCATTAACCAGCTAGCTCCAGCGGTGAGGTTTAATTAGCCGTGGGGATGGGGATGTAAGAATAGTGGCCTAGATTACCGCCTAAGGTAAAAAAAAACTAATTTGTGGATAAAGTGAGGGCATCGGGCCCTTAAATAGTGAATTGGGCATCCAGCCCATCGTGAAAAATTTGTCAAACGGTGACCGTAGTTGTATGTACTGGCTCTCTAGCCGAACATTTTATTTTTATTTTTATACCCTACCTAACTAAACTGAAAAACCTGTAGGCCCTATAGTTTGTTAGTGGGGAAAAGTGGCAGTGGTATGCTACCGTGAGCACCAGGAAAGGAAAAGATCAGTCAAGCTTCATTAATTTCCTGCCTAGTGATCACCGTGTCAACCCACAGCCGTTATTTTAGGTGTTAAATCAACGCCTCACTCGTCTTACTTACCAATATCTTTCTTGCAAAAAAAAAAACAAAAAAAACACGACACAAAACAAAAATAAAAAAACAGTCACTTTTCCCTTTTTTTTTATTTTTTTATTATATAATTAAGAAAATAATTTAACAAAGTTTACCAAAGAAAAGAAAACACAAAAAACTTCCTACTTTAACTTAATTAAAACAAACTAAAAAAACTAAGAATTATTAAAAAGCAATCTATGTTCTTGGCTAGGTAATATATTTTCACAATTAAAACACCGGCCGGTAAATGATTTATTAAAATAACACTAATTTGAAACTTAAATATTATTTTACTATAATGTTTAATTTAACTCAAAATTATTTCACAAAAAAAAAACAAATGATCAAGATACCGTGCAATTAAACAACTTCAATTCTAAATTAAAACCAAACTCTATTCCCCAAAAACCAAAAAAAAAAAAATTACTATTTTAACCACCCTTGGGTAAACTCCAAAACCAACTACCAAAAAAAAACTCCACGCGATAACTTTTTATTTTAAAAAAATAAACAGAAAAAATTTTTGATCCAAAGTCAGGGGAAAATGCACTTTCAATCAATTATTAAAAATTTTCTTTTTCTGCTGATAAACCAAAAATCGGAATCAATTACCGCGCGTGTTAAATATTTCCATTCTTCGTACATATGTATATTATACCTCAAATACAGAGTTCACAATTCTATATAGTATCGGTCATTTACTTATACTATTTAAAACAACAACACCTGCATTCAACATGTACATATATGCCATTGAAAAAAAAAAGAAATAGGTGTAATCAAATTACAAAACATATTTACGTTTAATCAACTGAGGCTCATATGAGTTTATTATGAATTAATATGCTACCTTCAAGTTAAGTAAATGTCTAAAAAAAAAAAAAATGTAAACCGAAAAATTCAGCATGACCTGTATATTAATGGCATTTAGATGAAGATGTAATCTTCATGGTCATGCTGATCACTAAATTAAATTTTTGCTGGGCTAAGTTAGTAATGGAATTTCTCTTTAGATAAGAATTCCGTTACAGCGTGGGGAAAACCTAATCCCTGAGATGAAAAGAGATCTCATGCTCTATTAGAAAGGGACATGGTTTGGTGAATTTGTCTCTTAATCGCCCAACGTGCTCTATTCGCTGAGCCAGCCAGGCGGTTTCTATAGTTAACTAAAGCTAAAAATATCTCTTAACTATCTACTTATCTTACTATCTAGCTACTATACCCTTATTACTAAATACATATTTCTTTTTTTTTTGCTTTCTTTTTATTTTATTTATTTATTACATCACCAAAAAGAAAAACACACCAGTCAAATAGGTTGTTAACAACTAATTCTCCTCCTCGAAACTGGCCCTCTTGCTAGCTGTTCATCTAGTGTTGACTGTTGGTTTTCCCTCAGCTGATATATTAGTTTGCTCAGTCTGCGACGCCTCCACCAAATCAGCCAAACGATTACTACTTACACCAACACTGGTCCATACCTCCTGGGAATAAAGGTCCTTTACCGCCGTCGACAATCTCTCCATATCATCGTCTAGCCCATTGATTACCATTGTCATCTTCTCAGCGTTAACCTCCTGCGTCAGATTGAAAGACGGTAGGAACAACACACTCCCCTTTGTCTCATGGCTCTTCTGACTTCGCAGCAAATAATTCGTGGTTTTGATTTCGCAATCTGGAGACAACCGCAGAATGTCCTTCCATAGATAGTGACTGGTTCTACCGTAGTTTTGCATAATACGTTGTACACCTCTTTGTTTGGTACTGACACTATCCACTGGTTGATGGTGCTCAGTGGGGTAATTACTGTGCTCGGCAGTGTTGTCCGTACTTGCCAGTTATCCAAAGCTTTCTCCTGATGTTGTAGTAACCGGAGTTCGCAGGGTTGCTGGTCTCCCTAAACCGTATATATAGCGTTTAGTTGCAAGCATATCACTTGCGATGGCATCCATTGCTGGCAGTGCCTCAACTCTTCGGGTGTGATAGGGTAGTACCAGATTCTCTGAAGATCGACCAGAAACATTGCAAATGATGGTTGGACGTATACCATGCGATCCTTGCGGGCGGTAGGCACTGGATGATCTCGATATATTTGGAACGTTGACTGCCCCAGCAATGGTATGTTGAGCTCGAAAATTATTTGGTCGTTGATCAGGCGTGATCTTACGCGCAACACTCGGTATAGCTGCACCCAGTGGTGCTCATAGTCTGGCACTCGTACATCCTCAGACACCCACAGATGCAACTTCTCCAGCTGTTCTTCCAGCTGTGGTGGTGTTATTAGTTGCGTACTAATATATCCCTGGTGCAGATCGATCATTACATCTATCAAGGCTTCCTGCACTTCTTTAAAAATATTTATATTTATCGTTAACTGTAGTGCTGCATCGATGAAGTCACTGTGCTGGTAGAGTGCAAAGATATCCTGGTATGTTGCCTGATACTGGCTCGTTATTTGTTCGTGTTGTTTGCGGATAATGTTTGATGTCACATCCAACACGTGGGTTTGTTTGCTAATCAGGTCCCTCATTTACAATGATCCCGCTTGCAACTCATCAATTTGTTTTGCGTACTTCTCAGCGTCTCTTTGGTCCATTACCCCAAACAGGCCCGCCATTAACGTCCCCATGAACTCGAACGGGGCACGTCTCTTCCGGCTAGGATCTCTTAATAACCGATTGCGATCTCTCATCTCATCCATCATATGTTCGATCGATCCTATCAGTATCTCGCAACCTTGGGTGGTGCTGTTTGGGTTCCTATTGCTCTATCTCCAGTTACTCTTAGTGCACCATCTAGCTAATTGCGAAACCGTGGCGCTAATGTGATTCCATTCATGCCAGAAATTCGTAAGGTTGTAATGCAATATCAGCTTCCAGTTCTCGTGGGTCAAATAGGCCTGCCCTACTTGCTCAAGAAATATACCGAGTTGGTGTACGAGTGGCTCGAAGCTAGCTCCCGTTGCTGACGCCCGACTAAGCAAACTAATGTATAGCAATACGCTGATCCACTCCATGATATCGTGTATGTTCTTTTTGGATAGAGAAAACGTAATACTACAAATGATATTTTATACCCAGATTAAATTGTTTACCTAATCCTAAACTATAAACTATCTATAACAAATTGTTCCCTAAGGTTACCCTATACCCTATTTTCAAATTTCTACCAGATCTTAACTACTTGATTAACACTGGTACCCGCAGTACCAGTCTTCACCCTGTCATTGCATCATCTATTCAGGCATCTAGTACTGCGTAGGTGGTGTAACGACAGAATGGTCCGCGACAACGAATTCCTTATTGTTCCCGCTACTACCAACCGTCACTTCCTTCTTTTTAATTTCTCTTTCTTCTCGTCTTCTTCTTCTTCTCTTTATTGGTTTGCAAGACTGGTTGGTTTACTTCTAATATCTTTTGCATGGTACACGCCCAAGATTTTACCATCATCATCCACTAATTCATATGCAACTTGGCCAATACGCCGGTGTACTCTTGCAGGTACGAACTTCTTGTCCAACTTCACGGAGTAGTTCTGTGCTGCCTTGCTCTGTGAGAAATTTCGCACATACACCTCCTGACCTACACCCAATACACGATCCGCCGATCGCAGGTTGTACTGATGTGTAATTTTCTCGTGGGCCTGCCGGAGGTGTGTTAGAACTAACTCCCTAGCCAATTCCAGTCGATTGTTTTTAGCATTTACCGTGAAGGTATCTAAACTTTGATCGCCTAACAGACGCAGTAATTCATACTGTGAACCGTGGTTAACCGTATGTTGACCGAATACTAAGTAGGATGGTGCGTAATCCGTGGAGGAATGTGCTGTATTTCTCAGAGCACTCGCAATCGCATTCAGATGCTCATCCCATGTACGCTGGTCTCCCTTTATATAGGCCCGGATTGCCGCTAGCACCGACCTATTTACACGTTCAGATGCATTGGCTTGTGGGGAGTACACTGAAGTGAAAATGTGTTTAACTCGAAGGTTGGCTAAACAGTTCTCGAACAAATTCGACTTGAACTGTTTGCCATTGCCTGTGTGAATCACTTCAGACATTGAAAACACTGGGAACACCTCCTTTTCCAAGTACTCCACGATTTTGCTGGCCGTTGCTTCCCGTAGTGGCTTTAGCAGAACGAATTTAGAATATTGGTCCAGTATGATGAGGATGTAAGTGTTGCCCCTCTTGGACCTGGGGTATGGTCCTAGGAAATCCAAATACAACTTCTGGAAAGGCCTAACGTATTCCACATACTCCCCCATTTTTGGTCTCAGAAGGGTATTTGTGGCTTTAGTCAGCTTACACATCTGGCACTGGCGCACGTAATTCCTTGTATCTTTTACCAGTGATTACCAAAAATAATAACGTCGAATGAATTCAATCATTTTTCCTGTGCCCATGTGTGCTGCAATTGGTGGTTCGTGGGCCTGGATTAAAATGCTACTGGTTAAACTACTAGTAACCCAAAGTTTCCAACTGGGAATATCGGCCTCTGTATCTGGATCTTTTGGTGGCTTATGAATAAGTATTTTCCCATCCACAATCTTGATGTTGTCTTGATATGGGCTTCGTGTTGATCAGGATTTTCACCAGATCTTGATAGTCTGGACTGGCAAAGTCAGGAGCTTGTAAGTCTAAGTGAATATGATTCCCCACTAGGTTTAAAGTTGCTACCTCATCGGTATGTATTCGAGATAGCGAGTCAGGAACCACATTTCGTGCCTCCTTGCGATACTCTATGCGGAACTTGTAACCTTGGAGTTTCAAACTCCAACGTGTTAAACGGCCTGAGAGATCAGCTTGGTTCATTAGCCACTGAAGGCTGGCATGGTCTGTTATTAATACAAACTCATATCCTTCCACATAAGCTCTAAATTTCTTGATACTGAGAACTGCAGCTAAGCATTCAAGCTCGGTGACACTATAGTTTTTCTACCATTCAGTTTGTGTGAAAAGAAATCGATTGGATGCTCTCCATCTTCCTCATCCTTCTGAAAAATAACACAGCCTACACCCGTTTTCGATGCGTCTACCTGGATATAGAGAATACTCGTATAATCCTGGTACACTAATACCGGCGCCTCGGATAAACATGATTTTAATTGGTCAAACGATTGTTGGGCTTGCTCATTCCACTTCATACTTCCTTTAGATTTTAAAAGATCAGTGATCGGTGAAGTGAATTACGAATAATTCGGAAAGAACTTCCGATACCAACCACTCATTCCGAGAAACTGTCTGATGTGTTTGACTTGTAACGAATGCCTGTTGACATTCGCTACATCTTTATTTTTTCAAAATTTCAGAAAGTAAATTTTTATTTCCTTGCCTATACTGTATACAGTATTTAATTAGTCATTACCTTAATTTCTTTTTATTCATAATAAAAAAAACGACAAATTAGCAGCCAATAATTAGTTTTTTTTTGCTTATATAAAAAGAAGAGAGGGACAACCAGAATAATCCAACAAATAATTCGTGGTAAGTATGATTGTAACTAAATTTTAAAAGGGGCCCGATCAGTAGCGGGTTAATTAACAGCCTCAGTAGAGGCGAGCGGAAGTGTGCTTTAATGCGCCGCTGCTCTTCTGTTAATTACGTGCTACTGGTCTAATTCTCATACTAACAAATCCCTCATATAGGGAACTATATAGTGTTTTGTTTAATTTTTTTTTTCTGATTTTGTTTTATAATCATGCTTGGCTAAGGACAAAGATTTGTCCGTTCATGTTGGACTATTGATTCCGTTTCGCTTAGTCACTATAGATAGGTCCGACCTTACTTCTGAGTATGTTCCTATTTGTGATCACCATGATCACCCCCCTTTCTAATCCCTATTTAATAGCGGTTTAACAAGGTCCATAAACCTCCCATTATAACCCACGACTAAAAATTTTAACTTGACCGCCTTGAGCTGCAGGTAAATGCCGCGATGGGACAAGGATTATGTACAACTTTCTATAATAGGTCGGGGTAACACTCCGCCTATTACAGTGGCGCCCAAAATTGAGGCCAAAATTCGCCTCCATCATTTTTATTAACAATTTATCCTTTCCCATAGAGGTATCGTTTTCGTCCGGTATCTTCTTCAGTCTTTGTTACGTATCCAAGTGAGGGTGCCATGTTATAAGCGACTTACACAATTCACAGCTTGGGTAATGAGCCATTGAACTGCTCCATATGTTTCAAATTAATCATTAGTTTCGGCACCACATTACGAGTGATTACCAAAGATATTCCCCTAAATATATCCCAGTGAGGTTATTCCTCAAATAATCCAGTAAAGTTTTTTTTCCCTATCAATAATTAATACCATCTGATGATTAATCAGATTCAAGATTAAAAAATTCGTTTCATATAGGTATTACAGTCAGGTTCGCGTCATTTTCACTTCGGTATCAATTATTAATTTTTCATCCTTCGGGATGGGGTCGTCAGTACACAATTAGCATTAGGTTATCGTCCAGGATGTTTCTCTGCCTACTTATCACGCCTTTGATCTGCCATGGACAGGTATGGAATTCAGGTGTGGTAGTTATGGGTAGTCAGCGGATTCATTGTACTGACATGAAACGGAACACAGCAGCGGGCGAGCTGTTGTCCCGTGTAAAACTGACCAAAATATTTCTGCCAGAGGCATGGGAAATATGGTCAGGACAATTCCGTCAAGTTACATCTCTACACACGCGGTCTAGCTCTTCCTGAAGGGAATGGATGCAGATTGCGGGGAAGTGTAGGTTTGTGTTTGGTGGAACACGCGGGTAAACACCCAATAGAGTTGAAATGCCTGCACTTGCCACAGCAATGAGACTCACTCGTGTAGAGTTGGAATGCCATTGCGTCATTGGGAATGTGGTCAACAATTCTATCAATCAGAAAGTACAATCCCTTTTTCCTTTCCTTTTCGACCTGTCTTAGTGACATGACTATTCTGGGGTCACAATTTCCAGCATGAATGTATCATAAATAGAATAAAAAAAGGGTAAAAAAAAAAGTTAGTTTAGTTAAATCAGAAATTTTAGTTTAGGTTAATTTTTTAGTGTTGCTTTAGTAAAAGAAGAATGGATATAGATTTGTTTCTATTAGACGACGAGGAACTCCTCGTAGAGTTTGAAGTTAGGGAGTTAGCGGACAAAGCCTGCAAGGAGGTGACAGGTACGCTGAAAGAAGCGCTGACCAGAAAGCTGGAAGAAGAGCATGAGGAATGGTAACTCAAGCCCGGAAAAATGCACGAAGCCGCTGCAAAAAATCCACAACGAGAGTACGAGAAATTTCTGTCGAAACTGAATGAATTGCACCAGCTGGTGTTACAGGGGCTGGAAAAACAACCACCTGAACTTAGCTGGATCACAAAGGCAAAGACTAAACTCGCACACATAGAAGGTAGGACCTACCGAGGTAAGAGATCACCCAAGTGAGGTGGGTTATTCCACGGGTTAGGTGGTGTGCTCGGCACAAATAGCGAGATATTAGTAAAGGTAAATAAGGGCAGGATAGACGCTGAAGGGGCCAAGAGGCGAGTTGCTGCTCTGGAGGTAGAGACAGTCAGGTTAAAAGAAGTTACTAGTAATAAACATGAAGACCAAGTACCAGGTCCCAGCCAACAGAAGCCAGCAGCTGGATCAGAACCCAGGCCGAAAGTTCCCGTTACTCCTACGCTTTTGGAGTATGACCGTGGAGATTTCTCAGAGGCAATGTATGGGCTAACATTGAGTCCAACAAGCATGCCTAGATCAAATACCAAGCTTGGTGGACCAATATGTCAGTTCGAGCAATTGTATACAACAACCAAGTCAGGAGGATTATCCATTGAAGTGCGCAGAGAAGTGAAAACCTGGAAGATTAGATTTAAGGGTGAACATAGCGATTTCCCAATAGAGAGGTTTCTGAACCGCGTAGAATGGCTCGCGTAGCAAGCACAGTGAGAACAAAATCTATTGGTCGGAGCCTTGGATATATGCTTGGAAGAGAAAGCTCTAGATTGGTTTAAGACGGCGGTTGACCGTAATCCGGAGATCTCCTGGGATGACGACGTACGTCGTATGCTAAATAGCCGCAAGCAGAGATATCCAAAGGAATCAATCCAGGAGTTCTGTCAAGCAATCCAAAAGATAGCCCTACAGTCCAGTCGTACCTTATCAGATGATACCATATATACAATTATTCGTCGCAACATGCGCCGGGGCTACAGATACACTTGCATGAACAATGGAATTTCAGTAGCTTGGCCGAATTTATCCGAAAATGCAGTTCCCTGAAAGATTTGTGGCGGCGTTTCGGGAAAAATCCAGAAGCAGACCTCCAAGCTCCAAACGGACCAGTATATCATTCTAACGAATACAAGTCCTGGGATCTGCGGATCAATGTTCATCTAGACCTGAAACATTACGTTTTGAGGAAGAGACAAGATTATCAGAAGGCGATGCAGATCCAGAGAGCTATAACAACCAAGTATGTGCCATTAATGAAAATTTAAAGAATAAATGTCAGACATCCAGGTTTCAGGATCCAAGACATTCGCCCCAATTCTCAACCCAATATGTTCCCCAAAGAGCAAATTTAGCCACTGACCACTCCAGAAATACTAAGATGGCACGTTATTTTAACTGTGATAAATCATCACATCAATACATGGATTGTCGGAAAGTGGTTAGAGGTGTCTTTTGTTATGGATGTGGAGAAAAGGGAGTATTCCTTCCCGATTGCATAGTTTGCAATCTCACCAAAAACGTTCAAACAGAATTGCGGAATCACCGGGAACCGCACTCTCCACACCCAAACTCTCTTTTTACCCGGAACTTCTCTGATGACAGAAGAAGCGGCTAGCAAATCAAACCTTGTTCTAAATCTCCTCATTCAATCGTCTGCCAAACGGATAACCGGCAGTTGGTTAGAATGAAGAAGTATTTCGCCATGCAACGAAAGTTGCGTAGGCACATATTATCGACGGTTATCCATTCAAAATCAAACAACCGACCATATGCACATATTCAAATTTGTGGTCAGCAGCTAGAAGGGTTGTTAGACTCCGGAGCCAATATTAGTGTATTAGGCCACGAAAGTGAACAATTCCTGGAGAAATGCGGGATTTCTTACCATCCATCCCAAACTCAAGTACATACTGCGAGTGGCACAGCAGAAAAGATATTAGGCTTCGTGACTGTACCAGTTCAATTCAATGGTATAACCAAAAACTTCCGGTTGCACATCGCCCCATCACTGTCGCAAGTTTTGTATTTAGGCACAGATTTTTGGAAAGCTTTTGGACTGCAAATCTCAGTGTCAGAGTTGGATGGAAGCAAAAATAATTCTGCTGGTCCAATCCAACCCAGTGCAGATATAAAACAACATATCTTGACGGATGACCAACAGTATCAACTCCAAGTAAGCAAGCAAAAGTTTCCATCCTCACAACAGCTAGGATTGGGTAAAATAACCCTGTCGGAGCACGTGATAGACACAGGAGATGCTAAGCCGGTTAAACAGCGTTACTATGCGGTATCACCAGCTAAGCAAAAGGAAATGGACCAAGAACTGGATAGAATGTTAGCCTTAGGGGTGATTGAGGAATCATCCAGTCCTTGGAGTTTACCGGTGACAGTCATGGCAAAGAGTAACGGGAAGGTACGAATGTGTCTGGATGCTCGTAAATTAAATGCTGTAACAGTAAAAGAAGCATACCCGCTACCTATTATTGACGGTTTGTTGAGCAGATTGGAAAACACGAGATAAATCACTAGTCTAGACCTAAAGGATGCTTTCTGGCAAATCCCACTTGAGCCGAGCTCTCGGTGTAAAACCGCCTTCACGGTGGCAGGAAGACCGTTATACTAGTTCACGGTTATGCCGTTCGGTTTGTGTAATGCTGCACAAACTATGTGCCGGCTCATGCACAAAGTCATACCTCACGAGTTACATGACCGAGTTTTTGTTTATCTGGATGACCTACTAGTAACTTCACCTACCTTTGAGGAACACATGAAAATGCTTGACATAGTGTTAGCCCGATTGAGAGCCGCCAACTTGACAATTAATGTGGAGAAATCAAAGTTTATCCTCAGGCAACTGAAGTATCTAGGTCATGTAATCGGCAATGGGTGTATCCAGGTAGACCCGGAAAAGATTAAAGCAATCCAAGAATTTCCAGTACCAAAAACCGCCAAGCACATGAGACAGTTCTTGGGGATGAGTGGTTGGTACCGGAAATTCATTCCAACTTTCTCAACTGTTTCCGCTCCACTGACAGATCTGCTCAAATCAAAAGGAAAAATAGTCTGGAATTAATCTGCACAGGAAGCACTGGATGCATTAAAAGCGCTATTAACGAGTGCACCTGTTCTAACACATCCAGATTATCAACGCACATTCTACATTCAAGTTAATGCTTCAAAGACTGGAGTAGGAAGTGTGCTATTTCAGAAGGACGCCAATGGAATTGAACATCCAATCGCTTTTTATTCCCACAAATTGAATGGAGCCCAACGCAATTACAGTGTAACGGAACTGAAATGAATGGCTGCATGCTAAGCGTTAAAAAATTCCGTTCATATGTGGAAGGCTATAAATTTGTAATCATAACAGATCATGCGAGCCTACAGTGGCCGATGAATCAAACGGACTTGTCCGGGAGATACCCGCGTTGGAGTTTGAAACTCCTAGGGTATGATTTCCGAATTGAGTACCGTAAAGGGGCACAAAACGTGGTTCCAGATACACTTTCTCGCGTGTATTCTGAAGAAGTAGCGGAAGTAAAGGGATCTGTAGCACCATTCCACATCGACCTCACTTCACCATCCTTCACGGAAGACGAGTAACTCAAGCTATTGAAGTGACTTCAGGATCATGTACCTACAAATTCAAAACTGAAGGTTTCTAGCGGATAGGTATTAGTACATCAACCTAACCGAGAGCCAGAATATAGGACGGACATACCTGAATGGAAGCTGTGGTTACCGAAGAGTTTGATTCCTGTAGTATTAACTCAAGCCCATACGCCTCCAACGGCAGCACATATGGGAACAGGAAAAATGATTGAACTCTTGGGTAGGCAGTTTTATTGGCCAACCTTAACCACTGATGTCAAAAGATTTATTCAACAGTCCCAAGTTTGTGGGCAGACGAAGGCGGTGAATAACATCCTCAGACCTCCCATGGGAGAATATAAGGAATGTGAGACACCTTTCCAAAAGTTCTATCTCGATTTCCTAGGCCCTTACCCAAGATCCAAAATGGGTAACACTTACATTCTGATCATTTTGGATCACTACTCTCGTTTTGTGTTGCTTAAACTACTCCGAGAAGCTACGGCTAAGAGAGTAGTCGACCACCTGGAGCAAGAAATTTTCCCAGTCTTTTCCGTTCCGGAAATCATTCACTCAGACAATGGGAAACAATTCAAGTCCCAAATACTCCAGGAGATGCTGGCAAAGTAAGGTGTTCAACATATATTTACTCCAATATATTCGCCCCAGTACAATGCTTCGGAACGAGTTAACCGTTCCATTCTCACCTCTATTCGCGCGTATGTGGATGAGGACTATCGGACATGGGACCAATACTTACCACAGATTGCTGGAGCTTTGCGCAACACCGTACATTCAGGTACTACCTTTTCTCCAGCATACCTGGTGTTCGGCCAGCATATGATTCAGCATGGGTTCCAATACGAACTACTCCGTGTGTTAGGACAGGAGGCTTTAAGTAATCACCACATATCTAGAAAACAGGACCGACTGGCTTTGGCACAGGAACTTGTGTTATTCCATCTTCAACAAGCTTACCTAGCCAATGCCCAGAGATATAACCTCCGATCAGCAGAGCGGGAGTTTGTGCCTGGACAGGCAGTATATGTGCGAAACTTCACGTAAAGCAATGCACCATTAATTTACTCAGCTAAGCTAGCAAACAAATTCTTACCAGCCACCATACATCGCCGTGTTGCAAAATGGCTTATGAGATGAAGACTAAGGAGGGCAAGATACTGGGAATTTTCCACGGGAAAGATATCCGCTTATAGATGAACAAATACCTGATAAAAGCTACGTCTATTTCAGAAAATGGCTGAAACTCCAGAATCAACGTCAACATCAGCGAATGTCCAGTCTATAGGGGAACCAACCAAGACATCTATCTCGATGGCAGAATATTGGTCAAGGAGGCCGCTGACCTACTTGACCCGATATGAACCAACAGAGGAGAAGAACAACCAAAAAGGGGGGCTAGCTGCCAAATTGCGGCGGGAAATTAATGAGCTCTGCCGCATATTGGAGATATGTGTCAGACCGTGGGACAGTAAAAAGATTCAAGCTAAATTGGATGACCTCCGGCAGCAAAGGGCCCGACTACAAAAATATAAGAGAAGGGAGAAAAAGAGAAATAAAAAACCATTAAAAGCTTGTCATAGGACAAACAACATAATAAAAACTTATTTCATTAATTTCGCGGTTACAATTTTCCATTTACAATACCTACTCACTAGTACCTAGGTAATGTAACGGGAAAGTGAAGACTGGGTGTTTTTGGACCCTTCAGAGGAAGCCAGTAAACACCAGTGTCTAGGACTAGGAATTAGTTAAGTTAAGTTAGGGATATTGATTAGGAATTAGCTAGGCGTAACTAGGGTTAAATATAATAAATTAAGTTAGGCAGTAAACTCAGGATAAAATTAATACTTACAGATCCAAGAACCATGTTTAAAGAACTATTGTTGATCTGCGTTTGGTTATCGACATCAGACACAGCCGGAAACAACAGCTACATAGAATTCGCCAGCCAACCAGGGATTTACCTGGAAAACCTAGGGAGCGCTACACTGACCAGCGATAAATGGAAGTGGAACCTCCACTATAATCTCACAAATTACTGGCAAGAGTGGGACCACTTATCTAACATAACAACACAGCTGGTAGAATGGTGTCGAAACAGCAAGATGAAATGCACGCCTTTAACACAGTCCATACAGCAGCTAGTCAGGAGCACAGCAGACAAAAACGAGATTTTGTACCTAACAGCGGGACGGGTTAAGAGAGCACATTTTGAATTCATGGGTACGTTGATGAATGACCTGTTTGGAGTACTAGACCAAAGATCGGAGGAGCAGTGTGAGCAGCAGATACAAGCACTAAACGGGGGATTGATACAGATGGAAGATATGATCCAGCAGCACACTCATGTACTAGATATGACGACCAATCTACTACATAAACAGCAGGAACAGATATCAAAACAGTACGATGCAAAGCAGCCCAACATGAATGTGTTACTAAAACATGCAGATTTCGTGGACGCAGCCCTCCAGCTAATGGTTAATCTCAACATGTTTCGGGAAATTCAAGAAGCACTTATAGATATATTGGTTGACCTACATCAGGGTCACATCAATACCGACTTAATTTCACCAGCACAACTGCAAGTGCAGATACAAAAATTAAAATTGTGGATTCCTGAAGGCATTCGAGTTCCACCATACCAGCAGCACTGGAGTCAAATCTACGAACTACTTCGAGTTAGAACCAGAATAATTAAACAAGAAGTCATATTTGAATTGACGATACCTCTACTGGGTCAGCAGAACTTCTATGTATATCGGATCCATCCGGTACCAATAGTACATAATGGTCAAATGGTGTACATTCAGCCATCGTCGCCGGTTCTGTTAGTGGATACACACCGGTTATGGTATTACCAGATGTCAACAAAGAAGTTGCAACCCTCAGTATAAAGTGCATTTTGCTGCTCACATATCAAATTACCCATCCCACAGGTGGGATCAGGGTAATTTGATATGTGAGCAGCAAAATGCACTTTATACTGTTCAAGGAACTTTTAAACCCTGTGAGTTAGGAATGTTGCAACACGAAACGCAACCACAAAAAAATTGTCAGGTGCAGGCGGCTATGGGAAAAACATTCATTACCCCACTACAAACTCCGAATCAATGGATCATTTCAGTAGACCAGAAGGAGATCTTAAGCGTGATATGTCAATCAAAAGAAGAACTCATCACTATTCAGGGATGCGGAATCCTCAACCTGGCAGCCGATTGTCTCGCTAATACTCAGAAGTTTATGATAAGGGGTAGCACCACCTCGACCGATGTAAGTCCGTTATTACCATCATTTAACCTCACTCAACACTTGGGCCAAGAGTATAAAGCAGTAGTGATGGATACCTTGGATGTTGAAATGGACGAGCGAGCAATAGTAATAGGTTTAAACAGGTAATAGGTGGAGTGATACCTGTACATACCTGAGCTAGCAACTGCGGTAAAAGGGCTGCACAAACAAAGATCTTGGACCTCGTTAAATCTGCATGACATCAATCATTATTCTACCACGGCTGTGACATTGTAGTCAATGTAAAAATCTTCACTTGGTGGCGAAAACGCCGGATGGGGAAATTGCTATGGTCACGAAGAAATCCGAGAACTACACAGGGTGGCCAGACAGAAAGGCGAATTAATCAGCAGCGACGGACTAGTGTATGATGTTTTATCCAAGTGGACTAGTGTATGATGTTTTATCCAGTGCTAATTTACCACAAATCCTAAGTTAATGACATTTTCTGTCGAATTAGTAGAATATTTTTTGAAGGCGAACTTCTCTGTTTCTCTTCCATATTTAAAATTGTTATTGTCCGAGTTTCCGATTCCAATCAGGAGATTTATTCTTCGAGTAAGTAAATAAACCATAACTGGTGCCTGTAATTCGTTTAGACCTTTCTTACAGCCAAATGTGCTCTGATTGACTTAGCGATGACTGAATAATCTCGATTGATTTGCTCAAACTTAATTCTACGTGGGCTTTAAAAAATGTGGGTGACTCCGGTTCTAAAGAAAATTTCTTTTAATTTAAATTTGATAGGTTAGGTTAGGTTAGGTTAGGTTAGGTGGAGTGGCTGCTTACGCACACTTAGACCGGTGACGGTCCATTGTGATACCACAGGATGTATCCCCTTTTACCCCAATTGGAACCATTTCGAGCTACTTATGTAGCGTAAGACGTCCCGCACTTTAATGTTTTCGAGATCCGAGAGGCAGTCCACCCTGAACTTACCTAAGTGCTTGTGCCTTCTGAGAGCCAATGCTGGACACGAGCAAAGGAAGTGGACCAACGTCTCTTCCTCCTCTTCGTTCAAGCAGCTTCTGCAGAAGTCATTAGCCTCCAGACCTAGCCTTCTGGCATGTTCTCCAAAAAGGCAGTGTGCCGTGAGAATTCCAACGACCGTTCTTAATTCACGTCTGCGTAAGGATATTAATGCCCTAGTGCGCCCCAAGTCCAGCTTTGGCCAAACTTGTCTTGCAACTCTACAGGTGAGGGTATTAGACCACCTTTCCCCCGCTGAGGATAGCGCCTGCTTCCCAAGTGCTTGTCTCAGCGCTGTAATAGGCCTCCCCAGGCTTGCCCTTTCCGGTTGCAGCTGGAGAGTCGTACCATGCCTAGCAAGTTCATCTGCCCTGCAGTTCCCCATGACGCCCGAGTGACCTGGGACCCAGACTACCTGGATACCTGGCACCGCATACACCATCCGGCCAATAGGTGAAACAACCAAAGAATACGCTCACCGAAGAAGCGTGAACGACATTCCTGCATTATAATATTGAGAAATCGCGTGATACCATCCATCGGAAAGAGTGACCATTCGGCATTGCGGGTCCAAGGTGCAAGCCAACCTCCTCAGCAAGCATCAGACGCCCTTGCTACCACCAATCACGGCAAAGGCTGCCGTAAAGGTCAACAACGGAAAATAACAACCACCGTTGTTGTAAAAATCAAAGAAAACATTGGCGAAACATTTAAATTCAGCACGATTGCTACGAAGCAAATCAGGTAAGCGATTATTGTTGTTTTTAATTTCACCATTTTTGTTTCCTTATTACCCGAGAGGGGGGATTGTCAATTTATAAAAAATAAAGAACGATTCACCAAACCACTCAAACGATACCCTAGTATTATTGTTATTATTACCGTTTATTGTATAAACTGCATTGTTGAGGTTTGCCACAGTTTTCCCTGTACTAGCCAATTGCGACGTACAGTTAATTTCTTTTTTCTTTTCTTTCCTTAATTTTTTGTTGTTGTTGTTCTTATTTGTTAATTATTATTATCCTCCCGTCGTTATTATCATTCCGTCCGTGTTACCGAAACTAGCGGGAAACCGATAAGCCGCGGTAAATAAATTAAGTGACGTGAGTGTAATGATATAGGGTGAGTTTTTTAAAAAAAAAAAAAGGCTTTTATCTCGAGAACGGTGCTAGATAGGAGAAAATTACTTATAATGAAAGTTGTTAAGTATCGAGAGGGACATCGGATAATGGCCTTCAATTCGATCTTGACTTCGACCTTCAAGGTCGTTTAAAGGTCAAATTGAATTTTTTAAATAGAAATAGCTATTTTTGACCCCGGATTCGGAAAGATCCCAAAATTATATGTTCAGATAGCAACTTGTAACGAATGCTTGTTGACATTCGTTATATTTTCATTTTTCATCAAAAAAAAAAAAAAAATCAAAATTTCAAAAAAAAAAAAATTATTTCTCTTCCTATACTGATTCACACAATTTTTAATTAGATCCCTAACATTACTTTTTTTGTTTTTTTTTCAATTGATCGTTTTTTTTGGGTACAGGAATATTTTTTATGTATTTTTTGTGTACTCGAATACGATTAAATTTCACGTAATTAACAAACTACTACCTGAGGTAGGCGACCGTTAGTCCAAAATGAAAATTATATGTATGTATATTATATATATCAGCATAAAAATAAAATAAAAATAAAAACAACAACAACATGCAATGCATGGTAAATATAAACAAAAATAACAAAAAAATGTTTTAAATTAAGCTGATTCGGAAAATTAGTAATTAATTTTTTTTTGGTGGGGGAAAATTTGATGATTTTTGGCTTGCTAAATTTTGTATAAAAAGTGGCCAAAAATCACCAAATAGGGATTTAGTTCTTGGCATTCAAGTTGAATGCAGATTTTAGTTTTAACAATAAAATCTAAAGTTGTTTAAAAAACAAAACATAAAACTAACTGTGTTTTTTTTATAAGACGAACTGATCCAATAAAGAAGGATAATCTAGTGGTAAGTATGTTTGTGACTACTAGTTTTTTTTATGCTTGGCTAAGGCCAATAATTCATCCATTTATGCTGGACAATTGATTCTGTTTTTATATTGGCCATCATAGACGGGCCCAACCGTTTTTTTCTATTTTTTTTCCTATTTGTGATCTCCATGATCACCCCTTCATGCTCACTCAAAAAAAAAAAAAAAAAAAAAAAGCGATATAACAAGGTCCATACTCCTCCCATTAAAACCCACGAAAAAGTTAGCTCGGGTTTAAGGACAATTTCTATAATGAGTCGAGGTAACACTCGATTACATGACAAACTTTAGGCTCTACTTTTGAATGACTTTCAGATGTTAATTCAGGGACAAATTACTAAATAATAAGAAATTATCAGCAAATAATGAATTTTAATGCGGAATGACTTAATTTAAAGTTGTCAGAACCACGACCTAAAGTACCAAGTTAGTATTCTCTTGGTATTCCCCATTAAAATTCATTATTTGCTGATTATTTCTTATTATTTAGTAATTTGTCGTTGAATTAACATCTGAAAGTCATTCAAAAGAAGAGCCTTAAGTTCCTATCCGAACATATAATTTTACGATCTTTCCGAATGCAGGGTCAAAAATAGCTATTTCTATTTAAAAAATTCAATTTGACCGCCAAATGACGTTGAAGGTGGAAGTCACAAGATCGAATTGAAGGTAACCATCCGATGTCCCTCTCGACACTTAACAACTTTTATTATAAGTAATTTTCTCCTATCTAGCACCGTTCTCGAGATTAAAGCCTGGCATTTTTAAAAAAACTTACCCTTTTTTTAAAATAAAATCAAAAAAAAAAATCAAGCCATCAAGTGAATCATCGATGGCGCATAACGCACCCGCAACCACGAACGTTCCGATGATTCAGAAGCAGTTAGCGGCCAATCTTTGGAATTCGAGAACAGAGTCCAAGCAGCGGTTAGGCGAGCACTAGCGGGTCAAGTAAACGACCATATATACGCCACACCCGCACATCCCACCCATCAAAGGCGGCGGTCGAACAAGCACAAACGCAAACAAATCACACGACATCACCGCCAGCGTCAGGATCGATGGCAGCCATATCATTAAGAATCGTCCCGTTGACAACACAGGATCCCAGACTATGGTTCATATGGTGGAGGCGCAATTTGCGTTGAGCAGGGTAACGGTGGAGACCACGAGTTGTCATCATCTCCTCTGCGCACTCAACAATCGTATAAGCAACGAGGTGAGTGATATAATCACCGGACCGATTTCCCAGTCACCGTATTCGGACTTAAAGAAAGCCATTTTGGACAGAATGGGCGAATCCCGGCAAACACAGATCCACCGTGTACTGCAGGGGATAGAATTGGGCGATTTATAGCTTTCGCAATTACTATCTAAGCTAACAGCTAGCGGTGGATCTTTGGTCGACGACGAAGTAATTAAAACCATATGGCTGAAGCGTCTTCCAGTTTGCACTCAGGAGATCTTGGCACCAAAAGCCGACTCACTCACGGCATCAAAACTGGCGGAACTAGCAGACAGGTTGCACGAAACGATGACACAATCTTATATAATGTCTATCGCAGCCCTATCGCCGCCAAGCCTCGACAACAGCATCGCCAAACAAATAACCGAGATTGCACGTCGACTGGCACAAATAGAATATCACCACCGGTGCAACCGCTCAGAGAGCAACCGACGTTTCCGGAGTCAGTCAAGAAATCGATGTGCAACGGGTAGGTCAACGTTAGAAAAGAGTTCTGCACAAAACAAACTCCGCCTGTGCTATTTCCATTATCGTTTCAAGGAGGCAGCGCGCAATTGTAGGCCTAACTGCCCAAACTGGATCGACTATAAGGAAAATAACTAATTTCACCGAAGCACATGGCGACGTGCTACGGTGAAGCGAACAATTGTCGCCTTAAAATCTTTGACAAATCAACTAACACGACATATCTAATAGACACCGGAGCAGACGTATCGGTTGTACCGGCGACACTTGACAATACTAAACAACATGATGCAGATTTCTTTTTGTATGCGGCGAACGAAGCAAAATTAGAGGCGTTTGGCAATAAATGAATCACACTAGATCTTCGCCTTATGTGGCAGTTTCAGTGGACGTTCGTCATAGCGGAAGTAACGGGACCTATAATCGCTGCGGATTTCCTTAACCAATCAGGTCTACTTATCGACATACAACACGGACGACTAATCACTAGTTGATGGTTGTAACAACAATTATTCAGCTGATGGTATAGTTGCTTATTTGAAAGAAGGTTTTTCTTTTAAGTCTATAGTTAAAAATTTGGTTACGGCTGATATTTTGCAATTAAACTGTTGCAGCCACTGAAGACGACAAACCCTAAAACATAAAGGAAATTAAATTAGAAGAAATTATATACAACACATTACCAGACACTTATCTTAAATTTGATGTTCCTTTGAAATCACTGTAATTCCCATAATATGCATCATAACCTAAAATCAAATTACTAATTATTTAAATTTTCTATCTTGCTAATTAATACATTTTGAATACTATTCTTATATTGTTTTGTAATACCTTAAATTTATATTTTAATCTGAAATCAAAACAAATAATTTGAATTAATTTATATTTAAATTTAATAATGAAATTTAGTTTGTTTACCTTTTGGCTGAATTTATTTATGTTTTATAATGACACATAAATTACCCTGAATGCATACATATACACATTAAAAACAATACAAATGTTAATTAATCTTAACTTACAAAACTTTTAAATATTGTGTAGATTTTTGGCCATCTGCCATCAACCATAAAAATTAACAATAATGTTACTTTAATAAGAAAATTTTGTAAAATTAAATAAAAATAAAAATCTATGTCTTCTCAAATCAACCATCGAAGAGTTCACATCAACTTATAAAAATAATATTATTGTTAGAAATCAAAGCTTATAAAAATAAAATTTGTTATAAGAAATCATAACACAATCGTGCTTTAATAAAGTGTTTTTATTCAACAAAACCTTCATTCTTGTACCGTTTGCCATTTTTATTTTGGAATCTGACCTTGTGGTACAAGACATTGGTCCTTCGAGCCGGATATGTTTAAACCAATCGCATCCAACATAGCCGTACAATAGTATATAGCGATATACAAACAGCAAATATTACAATCCAGCCGCACACAGTTCGACCGAATCCAGCATATCAGATTGAAGAAAATACAAATTAATACTATCACAAAGGAAAACCGCATGGAAAACATAACCGCATGGAAACATAAAAACCGCAAGTATCAAAAACTATTTATATAACAAATTTAAAGAAATGGAAAAATAAAATTAAAATAAGCTACATATTAAGTGATTTTCTATTTGTAAATTTATAAATCCGAATTGTAAATAAATTTTTTCTGTTGCGAACATTCGTTTACTTTATAACGATATATGTACATATATTTGCTTTGCTCCATCTACAAATATACTATAATCACCTCCAAATTTGCGAGCATTTAATTCCGAAATCAGTGAAAAGTGTAAAATAGTGAAAACAAAAATCAAATCTTCCGATATATATATATACATATATATATATATGTATATATATATAGTGATACTTATACTGGCGGAAATCACATCCCTAAAAAAGAGGCGTGCATACATGAAAGGTACAGTATCACCAAGTTGCTGAATTTTATCAAGACTATCAATGAAAAAACTACCAACGCAGAAGATATTAAAGTGAGACTTACAAACGTAGAACGTTACCGAAATGAATTTTTCGAGTTGGAAACAACATTGTTGCATTGGATAATGAAGAGGAGCTAGACGAAGACTTTGAGGACAATTACTACAAAATTGTAGCCACATTAAATCTCGCATTAAGAAAAAGGGTGGAGCCAACAAGCTCGCACAACGATACGTTTAGAGATGCTTCTATGACGGGAAACCACGTGGACGTAAAACTTCATTCACCGGCGATTACACTGAATGGCAGTCTTTTCACGACTTATATTGTTCAACAATTCATGACAATCCCAGATTAACATCATCACAAAAGCTTCAATACTTAAAGAGCTCATTGCAAGGAGGAGCAGCAGGATTATTAAAGCATTTTAGCATTACGGATGCAAATTATATCGAGGCTCTGGGAAAGTTGAGAGAGAGATATGATCGTAAAAAGCATACAATATACGCATTCATAAAAAGTTTTATGTTTTAACCAGCAATCACCACACCTAACAGCACAAACGTCCGAGTGTTACTAGATACATCAGACAAAATCATTCGAGGACTAAAAGCGTTGGGTGAAAAGCGGGAACGAGGGAAAATTGGTTGATACATATTTTAGGGAGCAAGCTAGACAACGAGACCAATAGTTTATGGGCACAAATTTCGGCAGAATATAATTTACCAACTTTGAAACAATTCAAATCCCAAAACAAACGCCCTCAAGTTCAATCAACTCACTTCAAACAAAACATTAGAAGCCATGCCATCACAAATCAAACAAATATTAATCAAATATGTTCAGCATGCAACGAAGAGCATAAACTATTTGAGTGTAAAAGGTTTAGAGAAATGTCAGTGGCTCATAGAAAATCTTTGCTAGTTTAATAAAATCGTTGCATCAACTGCTTGAACAACAACCACAGTGTTTATAATTGCAAATCAAAATTTCGTTGCAAATTATGTAACAGAAAACACCACAGCTTATTACACGATAATCCAGATACACCAGCTCAAACAAACGCTGCTCAACCTGAAAGACAAGCAACAGAACCGAATTCATCCAGTTTTACCACAAGCACCAAACTAGGAAGCTCAATACTTCCAACTGCCTTTGTACATGTAACCGATGCACTAAACCAAAAATATTTATTGTAGAGCACTACTAGATTCTAGATCGCAAGTATCCCTCATCACTGAAAATTGTGCACAGAGATTACGATTACCAAGAAACCGAGCCAAACTGGCCATTAAGGGCATTGGAGCCACTTCAGGTGGATGCACAAGAGGATCATTAACGCTAAAGATGTTACCGTGGAATAAAACGACCCAACCCTAGAAATCGAAGTATTTATTCTACACTGCCAGACAACCATCAATTTTACAACGCATCGATCTTGCCTATTTTAATGGCTATGAGCTTGTAGATCCCCACTTCTATAAGGGCAAAGAAATCGACATTATCATTGGAGCAGACATCTTTTTTGAGTTGCTAACTGAAGGTAAAATTACAGCACCAAATCACTTCACTATGGAAAAAACCATTCTGGGATGGATCGTAGCAGGCAGATCTAATGAACCAAAAATGAGTAAAACAATTACAACCAACTTATGCAATCCAGAAGACACCTTAGACAACCAGGAGATTTAGGATTCAGGAAATCTGAAACACCAGCTATCACAAGAAGAAAAGTTATGTGAAAATAGCTTTGAAACTACCACAATCACAGATGACACTGGCCGATTCAAAGTACGCCTCCCATTTAAGCACTCTCCATTAAATCTGGGAAGTTGGTTTCGCACGGCAGTTAAACGCATGTACTCGATGAAAAAAAGATTTAAGAATAACGAACAGTTTGCCACGATGTACAAAAATTTTATGTCAGAATATCTTAGTTTGGGGCATATGAAAGCTGTTAAAGAAGAACAAAGAAATGGGTACTATGGGTACAACAACGAAATTGCGCGTTGTCTTTGATGGCTGCGCTAAAACTACAACGGGAATTTCATTAAACGATTGTCTTGCAGTCGGTCCTAGTGTACAATCAACCTTGTACGAAATATTATGTCGTTTTAGATCATTTAAGATAACGTTTACAGCCGTTGTTGAAAAAATGTTCCGACAAGTTTCAATGGCAGAAGAGGATACCAAATATCAGAGGATAGTATGGCGAGATTCCACTGACAAAAATTTTACCACATACGAACTCCAGACAGTTGTCTATGGTACAGCAAGTGCAACTTATCTAGCCACACGTGCACTTAACGAGGCATCAGCAAAATACAAAGATGATTTCCCAAAAGCAGCAAATCATATTATGAATGATTTCTACGTAGGCGACCTCATGACAGGAGCGGACACATTAGGCGAAGCAATAACATTTAAGAATACCATAGACACTATTCTCTCACGTTCCGAATTCCAGCTTAGGAAATGGTTAGCAAACGATCAGTCAATCCTAATCCATTCCGACCCACCGAAGTATTGAACAACCTAGAAATTGAAAAATCGACCTCAATAAAAGTACTGGAGTACACTGGAATCCACAGAAAGATTGTTTTCAATTTAAAGTAAATCTAAATGAGCATCCTATCATGACAAAAGGAGAAATTTTATCGGAAGCAAGTCTGTTCAATTCACTAGGATGGCTCGCTCCAATAACCATATGTATAAAAATCTTATTCCAATCATCATGGACAAAAAACTTAAAATGGGATGATCAATTACCTGCTGATTTAGAAAATGAATGGCGAAAATTACGTGACAACCTACCAAAAATACAACAAATCGAAATAGAGAGATACTTATACACCAACATTAACACTAAATTATCTCTACATGGTTTCTCAGATGCGTCCAGACATGCTTATTCGGCAGTGGTGTACGGGCACATAACAAAACCAAATGGGGAATCGATCGTGAAATTACTGTCGGCAAAAACAAAAGTAGCACCAGTTAAACAAATATCCATTCCACGTTTGGAACTCTGCGGCGCAGTGCTTCTCAATAAATTATTGGTAAATATAAAACATTCTCTGAAGGTCGAAATCACTGAAATCACTGTCTGGACTGATTCCACCATTGTACTAGATTGGTTATCTGCACCTCCAACAAAATGGAATACGTTTGTTGGCAACAGAACTGAGGAAATACTAGCCACCATGAATAGGTCACAATGGAGACACGTTGGTTCCAAAGACAACCCAGCTGACTGCGCTTCAAGAGTAATCGAACCAGATAAACTATTAGATTTCACGTTATGGTGGAACGGGCCAAAATTTATACCAAATCGAGAATATTGGCCAAAACATCCCAAAATCAAAGAAATACAATCGAAGAAATTCGTAGCCAATCAATACATGCCCAACTTCAACAACCAAACATAATCAACGATTTAATCAGAAGAAACTCAAGTTTCAGCAAAATCATTCGTATTCTTGCTAACATCAATCGATTCATCGACATAAGCCTACAGCGAATTTCTAAAACTGTGCGGTCGACGTATCTACACACTCAAGAAATATAAAAGGCACACCACTTGATATTTAAATATGTACAGGCAAGAAATTTCGTATTACAAGTTTTTAAACAAAACAAAAACAAAATCAAAAACCAAAATATTCAACTTTATTTTACTTTATTTAATAACAAATAGTTAAATACTTTCTTTAAAATTGTAATAATTAATTTTTACTTTTTGGAAGACCGGTTTCGGATTTCATCCTTCTTCAGTCCCAATTTTAACTACTAAAATAATTCTGAAAAATACTGCCTTTTATAGAGGCATTCGTCTTATTGTAAAAGCCACCAGAAAAAACCTTATTTTTCATCCACTGTACAAAATTAAGTCGTATAGCTTATTTGTTTTGTATTCAATTTTTCGTTGAGCATATATGGGTTATTTCTATGTTTATAGATTTGGATTTCTTCCAATCGGTCTAACATATTCCCCTTTCTAATATTATGAATTACATGCAAATTTTGGTTTAAGTCAGTGTATGTGTGTTGCTTTGTGACTAAGTGGTGAGCGTAATTCGATTTGAAAATGGAGTTTATGCGTGAATTTTTGATCTCTTGTGTGTGTTATCCAAATCTTTGTGCAAATGATCTCCCCGTTTGCCCGAAATAAAACATCGGACAGTCATTACACGTCAATTTGTAAGCACCGCTGTCACATCTCCTATTACATTTCAATGACAACTTGTTCTGTAGTTTCGGTGATTTTTATGTGCAATATGTAATTTTGTTTTCGGAATATTTTTCTCAAAAAATGGCTTGTGGCCACAAATTCAATCACTTTTACCGACATTCAAATATATATTTTGGCTTTGTATAAGCAAAACAAAAAGTAAAAAACAAAATAATGAGTCGATTCAGCGTGTTTGTTTTTTAACCCTTTTGTTAACACGACATATCCTGAATTTGATTTTTTTTAAAAATAGAATGAATTTTTTTTTTACCAAATTAAAGTGTAAAATGTCACTTAAATTAAATTAAAGTGGCATTTTAATTATGATATCATTTTTATATTATTCGAATTTACCTCCTTTCCTGCAAAAATTGTTATAAAATTGATCGACATCCCGGTTTGTAAATGTTGACGAGAAGTAGTTTTATAATCGTGCCAAAGAAAGGTTAAATAAGCGAAATGAAATACATATAAATAAACATCCAACATTCGCACTCACACATAACTTGTTCTGATATACTATATTTAAGTTAATTTCGATGTGTATCTTTCTGTCCTTTTTTGTTTTCTCTATTTATAAGCAACACAAAAAACAATGCCACTACATAAAAATCCATGATATAAAAATGTGTGGTAGTTCTGGTAGTATGTGTTAAGGGTATAAAGATTTTTATTTTTCTATGAAACTTATTTTCAATTTAAATGAACATTTTTATTTACAAATATAAATAATTTGATATCAAATATATCGAAATGTAAATTGTGAACAATTTTGATTGAAATTAATAATCATTTATTAAGTAATTTTGCATTTTTATAAAAATATTTTTTTCTCAAAACATCGTCGTGCTTCCTGTTCTTCTAAACATTTCATTTTCATAATAAAAAAAAACTAATCTAGTAATCTACGAAATAAAATTTAAAAAAAACACGAAGCCTGACGATGTTGGAAAAAATAATTAATTTTCTAAAATGTAAAATTGTTTATTAAAATTTTATTAAATTCAATTAAAATTGTGTACAAACTGCAATTCGATATATTTAATTATAAATTATTTATATTTATAAATAAAAATTTTCATTTAAATTGAAAATAAAGGCAACACCAAATAATGAATATTAAAATCACATATGATTTTGTTTACGTTTCATAGGAAAATAAAAATCTTTATTCGTCGTAATGGCATTGGCAAAAAATAATATGATTGATTCGAATCCGATTGTTTGGCGAAACGTAAGAAATAAATGATCGTGTCAGGTTGATAATGCACGTGCAAGTATAAATGTAGATAAAAAATTATATTAATGTATTTTATTTTGTATCACAGAACGGTCATTCACCTTTTGTGTTTTGATTATTTTACTGTTTATGTTTTTGTTGCCTTTTTTTCTCCATCTGATGGAGTTTAGGTACGTTTGCCATTTCGAATGCAATATTATAATTTTTAGATTGGAGGAAAAATCAAATTGATAAACAAATTTGTTAAACAAAATAAAAAGGTAATTATTAAATAAATATTCATTATATTCGTATTGAATAACAAATGTTGAATATAAATGTACGTGTGTATAAACTAAATTTAGTTTGCATGCACTATACACGTTCACTCACAAATCAATTCATTTTGTTTAACTAAGTATTCTTCCTTTTCAAATTTTGTAGAAAAATTTGAACTAGCAATAGCGGCTAAGTATTCTGAAAAAATATGAAAATGTGTACGAGCATTTTTTCTTTTATTTGTGAAGGTCGTTAATGTGACCTAATTTCTTCTTCATGATACATATTCCCAACATTATTATTTTTTTTCAATATTTTCTGTGGGATTTAGATGTACAAAAATAAGATTTAATGGGCAATGTTACACTGCGAGATAAACCAATTCATCGGCGTTAACACTAACCAATTCAGGCTAGATAAAAATAATAAGCGAAGTGTGAATTTACGTATGTATCAGTGTGTATTTAAGGATAAAAAAAATATTTACATAATTACAATAACAAGCGAGATGTCATTTATTAAATCCCAATTAGGAAACCGTCGAATTCACTAATAAGTGAGACGGTCAGTTACCCGACTGCTGGGATTTTTCGAATCACTGCTTCAATTCCTTAGCAGAGAGATTCGAAAAATCCCAGCAGTCGTGTGACCGTCTTACTTATTAGTGAATTCGACGATTTCCAAATTGGGATTGAATAGTTAGATGAATAGATAGTGCAATTGTTGTAAATTGTCAAAAATAACAGTAAAATGCTTTAGATGAATAAGACTTATTGTTACTTTGAAAGACAGAAAATTTATCATGGTTCTATAGCCGCTAAAAAATGCAAAAGAATTCATGAAGGAGGAAAAGTTTCAATTTCAGATCGTGTGCAAGTGGAAAATGACATTAAGTTAAAAATTTAAATGAAATGAAACAATATCGGTTGTTTGCCTCAAATGAATGTGTTAAATTTATTATTATTTATTTCAGAAATTATTTTATTAAATATTTTTCAATTTCTTAAAATGTTTAGCCTTTTTGAAGCTTGCTTTGATGCTAATTTATTTTTAGTCTTTGCATTTGCTGGTTGTCGTTTTGATATTGACCATTTGGAATTTTTTCTTATTAATACCAAAATAAAAAAATTAATTAATATTTTGATATGGTCGTAACATGACCCATCATTCTTTAAAGACATAAACCCGGGAAAATCTCTTTCAATTACAGCTATGCATGTTTCAGTTATTTTGAAACAAATATTTGGCAAATGGCAATCATTTTTGAAAATTTGCTCAAAAATTAAAAGGCACGTGTATGCTACTTCGGCATACTTTGCTGTCGGTGCTTTCAATGCTCCAAAATGTGTTGATTTTTTAAATTTTTTTTCAAATATGAAAGTATCAGCTACTGCAGGAATTTCTTCGTTTTCTTTTAACAGCTTAATCCGACATTCCTCACAATTAATTTTTTTGAATGCACAGTAGCCTGCGTAATAAGCTACTGCATTTTGTTTAAGAACGTTGTTTTCCATATTGCTGTCTTGAAGAATTAAAAATTCATCAAGAATCGAGTCGTCTTCAGATGCACAATCATGAATTAAACTTTCTTTGTACATCTCTTGGAAATTGTCCCATTGCAGTTCAATCATGTTATCATCATCTGCTAAACAGTTCGAATACTCGCTGTTGAATAAAAGTTTGGTGCAAATAATATTGGCAAAATGAATTCCAATTTCGTTGCTGGTAGGGGTATAATTAAAACCACCTTTACCGCGTAATCGCGAAAAAAAATTTTCCACGCTGTCTTGGTTTGTTTTACCCGTCAAAATGTATTCTACACTGTTATTTTCTGATAATTGGTTAATTAACATTATCTGTGAATTTATTGTTAGTTGGAGACCTTTAATAAATTTGAAATAGTTTTCATTTTTTGAAAGAATTTTCAAATTTTTCAAAAATTTTATACTGTCTACCAAATAATTGTAAATGTCTGAACGATTACGTCTCATTACTAACCCCTTGTTTACTATTACTGACCGTTTGAAGTGTTTCCATGGAAATCGCTCACTTTCTAACATTTAAGAGGTTGGAAACGCTGTATGTTACCAAGTGATTGTGAATAAAAATATTTTCGTCATACCAGGGTGTTACGTATTTGATCATACCTTTAGTGTTTCCATGGTTGCTATGCCGTCGATAATAGCCACGGCCGTTAAGGCATTGCGCCATCCACAAACGGCAAATCAACATTTCAACCCGTCAAATCCATTTATTGACAAAGTTGTTTGATTTTCAATATTAAAATTATTAAAAAATAGTTCGAATTTATAAGTTCCACCTTATTCGTAGAAAATTTTATTAAAATTGTTTTAATTTCATTTAAAAAACCCCAATTTTATATTCCGACGGGCCGATTTTTGCTTGACGGCCGGCAAAACATAAAATAGCGGTTTTTTGACTGAAAATAAATTCGTTTTAATAAAATTTTCTTAGAATAAGGTGGAACTTATAGATTTGAACTATTTGTTAATAATTTTCATAGTCCAAAGTGAAGCAACTTAGCCAAAAATTAGGTTTGACGGTTTGAAATTCCGGTTTTCGGTTTTGCATCGCAGCATGCCTTTATAATAAAAGACGTGGACGTTATTTAATATTTTTTGTTTATAAACAAACCAATACTATGATAAGAAATTGAAACTGCTTCATTAGTTTCTTGAATTTGTGTTGGGGTTATAACTATTTGAGACTAGATTTAGTTTGACCTAAATCAAGTCGTTACAAAAATTACCTTAAGGGAGGAATGCTACCACGACTTAATCCCGGTGCTCAAGTCGGGTAGAGGAATTTGGTCGTGGGGGATGGTAGCTCCCCTAGTTAAAGTCGTTTTTGAGAAAAAGGTGGTTGATAACAACCAAAGAAAAGGGAAAAGTAGGCCAATGAAATAAAAAATAACAACGGATCAGCCACATGGTTAAAAAAAAATGTGGCCTATCACTTCGAAATTATTTTTGTTTGGGGGAAGGAAACCAAGGATGATTTACAGATTCATCTGTAAATCCAATAAAAATAAAAAAAATAAAAAAAACAAAGTTGGCCATCGGCCCCTAACCAATTATTAGTAAGAATGTAGGTTGTTGGGTGTTGTGGACAGAGGGAGAACAGTGCAAAGCACTTGCCGTCTTCCGTCCCATACGGGATCTTAATGACCACCAATAAAATATTGGCGAGGTTTTTATACAATTTTTCTGCTGATTGACCAAAAAAGAAAAATTATTTTCCACATTGATCCATCAACAGCAAAACGCATTCCTCCCCTCCAATACTTTATTGGTTATGAGCGATTATGCAAAAAAAAAATTGCAAACATCCGGCACGTTTTCGTTCAATGTGTAAGCACATGAACTGCCCAAATAACCCACAAAACAACAACAACAACAAAAATTAAATTCAATTTAGTTTCAAATAGCTGCAGGTGAATAAACGCTAAAGAAACCAAAAAAAATAAAAAAATTAAAAGTCTTGTACACCCGCTTGACAAAAATCGCGTGTGCAACAACAAAAAGAGAAAAATTTATTTACGTTTATTTACTGTAACTTGAGTACACACAAATTCATAATTTAAACGCCAATGAAAATATGATTCATATGGGCACGCGCCACTAGAATAAATAGAATTTTACGTTAATTTGTTGTACAATCCAATTTGATACAACTCAACTAACGTAATTAGAATTATAACTGCACCCGGGAATTGCCATTCTAATTTTGGGTTGTTTTTAGAAGAAAATATCTTCAAAAGGTGAGATGCAGTGTTTTTAGTTTAATTTTTTTTCCGGGAATTAGGTGTATTTTGTAACGGGGATGACAAGCGCCCGTTACAGGGTATAACGAAAAATAGTGAACAACATACGGCCGATAAAAGCGATAACAGTTTCGGATAAGATTTATTAGCCTCGGATTCGCCTCGGCTGTTAAAAAATTATCCTCAACTGTTATACCCTTAATATGTGTTTGTTAATCTTTTGGTATCAACGCCCAGTTTGTTAAGAAATTGATAAATTTCGCGAGGCGTTCCATTTATTTTACCTCTTTTATAAACATGCCGATGTTATAAATTCTTTTAATTTTCCTTGAAAAAAAAACGACCCTGACGATTTATTTTTACGAATTAGATTTTATGATGCTCACTAACAAATGCGAGTCCATATGAATATTACAAATTGCAATAATTTATCAAGTGGCTTGTCCTTCTCAGTTTGCTGTCTTACACCTCACTCAGAGCCTCTTGTTCGGAAAGTGAGCGCAGAAAATGTTTTCCTTGGTCGTGGGCAAGAAGCTATCAGTGACTTTTTAGTAAAACACGCCATTATAGTCGAAAATTTAAATCTATATTATATTATACAAGCGGCTGAACGAGTTTACCGTTATATTAACATAGAACACATAGAAAAACAAAAAATAACAAAAATAAATTCAAAAAACATTTTACGTGTATTTTATCATGGACTCCTATATTCGAAAAACTCTGTAATATTTTTGTCGATATATGTAATGAATTTAATTTTCTATGGAAATTCTTCATTTATTTTAAGAAATGTACTACTTGGAGAATGCACTATATAAAACAAATAAAGGAAAACCCCAAAACTTCATATTCATTGTCTTTTTAAATTCAATATACCGTTTCATGTATTAATAAATTTGATAATACTGAGTCTTCGTTATATAGGAGTCCATGATTATATATGCATGCGTATTTTATTTGTATGAAATGAAGTATGTGTAGTATTATTTACATATATACATACATACAAGTTTATTTCACCCGAATAGGAATAAATTATAAATAAAAGATCAGTTGATGCTTAACTTTTGAAGTAAAAGGTTCGTTTATACGTATTGTAATTTTACATTCTTTTGAGTTGAATATTTGTTTTTCCTTAGCTATTTAATTAAGCTTTGATTTGATTTGAATTTAATTTGATTGATCGCTTTCTGCAAATTTTATTTTACAATTTAATTTTGGTCTTACATATAGGCTTTTTATATATACACAATTTGGTTTGATTTGAATTTCTTGATTTATTGATTTTGGTTTTGGTTTTTATTTATATATATAAGCATTTTATATTATAATTTCTATTTCTATAATAGAAAGACGTGAAACAGACCGTCGTTACCGTGAAAAAAACCGTGAGCGTTTAAGAGAACTCCAACGAGCAAGAAATGCGAATCCTAATATACGTGAGTTAAATATGCAACAAAAACGAGCGCGTCTATCAGTTAATTCATTATTTAAAGCAGCTGTTCAGGGTAATTCAAATTTTGTTTACCCCGACTGCTTTAATCTAGGCAATTTAAGTGTCAAATGCTCCTATTGTAATGCAGTTTTTTTTAAAAATGAAAATAAAAGTAGTTGTTGCCACAATGGAAAATTATCGAACTTGCCTACATCAACGGAAAATTTTCCATTTGATATTAAACAACTCTTTGTTGGCACAGACGATAAAAGTAAGAATTTCCGGGAATTTATTAGACAATATAATAATGCGAATGCCTTCTGTTCGATGGGCGCTAACATTGAGCATATGTCGGGAAGTGTATATTCTTTTAAAATATCTGGGGATGTGTATCATCGATCTTCCGTTAATATTCCCATTGATTTTTCCTTGAACTCTAATAATTATCAAGAGCGTGGTGGAGATGTAAGTTATGCTGAATTATTTCTCTACGATACTGATACAGCTGTAAATATTCGAATGAACAATACTGCTAATTCCAAGTGCAAACGTGAAATAATGTCAATAATTTCTATGGTTCTTCAACATGTTTCCCCATATGCTAGCAGTTATAAAAGACTTCGAGAGATCTACGAAAATGAAATAGCCGATGCTAATCGAAACTGTCGTCCGCTTAATAGTGTCTCACTAATTTTTACCCGAAATCTTCATGACGACCAAAGGGTATATAACGCACCAATAAATTCTGATGATATTGCATTAGTTTTTGTGTCAGACCGTGAAGGAAATATTCCAGCTGATATAGATTTCGCTGTTTACCCCAGTAACAGCAGAACATTGAAACGCATAAACTCCCTTTCAAAACATTTGGATCCTATGGTATTTCCACTTTTCTTTCCCAATGGTGAATTCGGATGGACCACCGATATGCATCACAGCAGCGAACATTCTACTGCTGTACGAAATAAAATTACGACCCTCCAATTTTATTCATATAAAATTGCAGTACGTCGAAATGTTTTTAATCCGCTTCATTATGGTGGCAAACTATTTCAACAATATTTGGTGTTTGCCTACGCTCGAGTTGAAGCTAACCGGTTAAATTTTATACGACATAATCAAAAAGCTCTTTGTGTTGAATCTTACAGAGGACTTTTGGATTACGTAAATAGCGATTGTCTTGAAAATAGTACCAGAGTTGGTAATATTTATATTTTACCATCTTCGTTTATCGGTGGTCCAAGGTTCATGTCCAAATTGTACCAGGACAATATGGCTATTGTTAGGAAGTTTGGCCGTCCAGACTTATTTATTACTTTTACGTGTAATCCGGCATGGGAAGAAATAAAGTCTGAACTAAAAACTTTCCAAAATTCTTCAGACCGTCCTGATATCGTAACCCGAGTTTTTAATTTAAAATTAAAGGAATTCCTTAGTGATATCGTAAAAAAGCAAATTTTTGGAAATATCGTATCGTATGTTTATGTTATTGAACATCAGAAACGTGGGTTACCTCATGCACACTGTTTATTTACACTCGCTAAGGAAGACAAATTCAAAACTGGGGACGATATTGATAAAATCATTTCAGCGGAGATTCCTAATTTAAATGATAACAGACAACTTCACGAGGTGGTTCTTAAACACAATGTTCATGGTCCATGTGGAGAATTTAATCGTAATTCTGTTTGTATGGTCAACGGAAAATGTTCAAAGCAATTTCCTAAAGAATTTTTTTTTGAGACAGATATATCTATGGAAAGTTATCCCAAATATAGAAGGCGTCCTCCTTCTAATTTACCAGAACATTTTCCCCGAACGCGAACTAATCATGTCGATTATACAACTCGCCGGAACACAAAATTAAATATTTATAGTCCAAAATTTAAAAGAAGTGTTTTAATTATGAATACAGTAAGCCTCTATCTAAATTTATACGATGAGGTGCCACCGCATAATAGAAAGCAAACCTGAAAAGCGATAAGAAATATGTGCGATGACATTCTGTAATTTTGGCCAAAACTGTACAACTGTATATGTATCAGTTGGTTAGATTCTTCGCTATATCCGGGTGCTCAGTCATGAGGCTCACCATCTTTTCAAACTGTGCCCGGTTGGTCGTACGTTTTCTATAAAGAATCAGGGGCCCTATTATGAAATTTTCGATAGCGTTCTTTTTCGATAATATCGAGTACTCCGATAGCGTCGAAAATACCTATTATGAAATAATCGATATTGAAAATCACTTCAATTTAAATGTGACATCATAGAGATATCTATATATTTATAAGAAATTTACTTGGTATATATGTATTCATATGTGTACATAAGACATTTACTTGGCACATACTTGGCAGATATGTAAATATAAGACATTGATTTGGAACTTAGCATTGTCTTATCCGATTTTGATGAAATTCAGCATGTACGGTGGAAATGGGATTCTAAAATGATTTCTAGATACATTTCTGGAATATGGCCAATTAGGAAGGAACTTGGCCATTTTTTATCCGATTTTGGTGAAATTTAACATGTGCGTTGCAAATGGGATTCTAAAACGATTTTAGATGTAGTTCTGGAACATGGCCAAGTATGATGGAACTGGCCTATTTCTCAACCAATCAATCATGATGAAATTTGACATGTGCGTTGCAAATGTGATTCTAAAACGATTTTTAGATGAAGTTCTGGAACATGGCCAAATATGATGGAACTGGCCTACTTCTCATGTTTGACATGTGGGTTTGAAATGGGATTTTCATATGATGTTTGGATGAAGTTCTGGAATATGGCCAAGTCTGACGGAACTTGCCTTTTTCTCAACCGATTATGATGAAATTCGACATGTGCGTTGGAAATGGGATTCTAAAATTATTTTTGGGTGAAGTTCTGGAATATGGCCAAGTATGACGGAACTTGCCTAATTCTTATCCAAATATGATGAAATTTGACTTGTGCGTTGCAAATGGGATTCTAAAACGATTTTTGGATGAAGTTCTGGAATATAGCCAATTATGATGGAACTTGCCTAGTTCTCAACCGATTGTGATGAAATTTAACATGTGCGTTATAAAGAGGATTCTCAAATGATTTTTGGATGAAGTTCTCTAATATTGCCAAATATGACGAAAATTTACTATTTTTCAACCGATTATGATGAAATTCGACAAATGCTTTGGAAATGGGAGTCTAAATTGATTTATAGAAAAGTCATTAACAAATAACCATTTTAATATCCCATTTCCAACGCACATGTCGAACTTCATCTAATCGTTTAAGGAATAGGCAAGTTCCACCGTACTTGGCCATATTCCAGAACTTCATCCTAAAGTTATGTTAGAATCCCATTTCAATCGCAAGTGTCAAATTTCACTAAAACCGATTAAGTAATAGCCAAGTTCCATGCAAATTGGCCTTATTCCAGAACTTCATCTAAAAGTCATTTAAGAATCCCATTTCCATCGTGCATGCTGAATTTCGACAAAATCGGATAAGAAATGACGAAGTTTCTTCCTACTTGGCCTTATTCCAGAACTTTATCCAAAAATCATTTTAGAATTCCCATTTCCATCGTCCATTCTGAATTTCATCAATATCGGATAAGAAATGGCCAAGTTCCTTCCTAATTGGCCATATATCAGAACTACCTCTAAAAATCATTTAAGAATCCCATTTCCATTGGAAATGCTGAATTTCATCAAAATCGGATAAGAAATAGAACCCCAAGGAAATTTTTATAAAAAAAATCATAAATCCTCATTTCAAGGGACAACCCACTACAACGGACTAGCTTTTTGGTCCCGTCGATGTCCGTTGTAGTGAGGTTTCTCTGTTAATATTAATATAACACAAATCTAATATGTATTAATATAAAATAAAAGTTTATTTGCAACTCACATTTCTGCAAAAATATTTTTATTTATTAAATATTGCAATTTAATTCTATTAAATTACGTTGATGAAATAAAATGGTCGTCACCTCAAGAGCAGTCGAAAATTTTCAATATTATCGAAACAAAACGAAATCGAAAATTTCATAAAAGGGCCCCAGTTTTATTTATTTAATAATTTAATTTAAAATTAACTTAATTTGTTTATTTATAATGCAAATCTTACACTTTACTATTCTCTATAACAAAAAACCTAAACACTACAAAACAGTTTTCAATCCGCAGTGAATTTGATGCGAATTTAAAATGACACTTTTACTACAGAGTGCGCTTCACCCGCGAATTCCGTAATAGCTCTTTTTGAAACTTCATTACCGACATTCGTTCATTTTCTATACGGCGTATTCGATAATACGTAAAACGTCAAAAGCGAATGAAACTCCCTCCGCAATTGATCCGGCGAGTTGTATAATCGACGTGAATATTCCTGTTGATAACCGTTTTATAGTTCCATATAATGCCTATTTAAGCTTGAAATATAACGCACATATAAATGTCGAACTATGCTCTACTGTCAAAGCAATTAAATATATCCATAAATACATAACTAAAGGACATGATTGCGCAAGAGTTGGGGTTCAAATTAATTCCTTAAATAATAACTCAAATCAGGTTGAACATGATGAAATATCGCAATATCTAAACTGTCGCTATATAAGCTCACAAGAAGCAGCTTGGAATCTACAAGAATTACCCATTCATGGTCAATCTCACAATACTGTAATGTTATCTGTTCACCTAAAAGATGGACAGTCGGTTTACTTTCAAGAAAATAATATAGAAAGTGCTTTGCGACGACAATCTGCCGCGTGCACCACTTTGACGACATTTTTTGAACTTAATCTCATAGACACCGACGCTCATCAATTTTTTCATAGCGACATTCCGAATCATTATGTATTCAAGAACTCGATATGGGAAAAGCGATCAATAAATTCTCATTTTGGTGGAAAAACTATTGGCAGAATAATAGCAGTTTCACCTAGAGATATAGAACGTTACCATCTTCGACTAATTCTTCTCTCTGTTAAAGGTAATGAATCTACATCATTTGAAGCACTAAAAACCTTTAATAATGTAATATACCTAACATATAAAGAAGCAGCAAGAGCAAGGGGATTAATTAATGATAGTAATGAGTGGGAGAACTGTTTATCTGAGGCTCGCGAACATATGTTACCTAAATCTTTGAGATCCTTATTTGTGACTATCCTGACCCATTGCAATCCTGCTGATTCATTAAAACTTTTTAATGAATTCAAAAGTAGTATGATGGAAGATTTTATTCATCAAGGCATGAATGATAGTACAGCTTTTAGTAGTTGTATACTAGACTTAAAAATTCAATGTGAAAAAGTAGGTTTTGATTTTCTTTCAGTAGTAACAATACCAAACATTTCTGAAATTTTGAATATTGCTATTGCTATTATTTTGCCACCTAACATTGCTGACAATAATTTTTGGGAAGCTCTGAATACTGATCAACTTTCAGCAGCATCAGCAGTTTTTTCTTCCGTATTAGAAGTTAATCCACAAAAATATTTTTACCTCGATGGTCCCGGCGGTAGTGGAAAAACATTTTTGTATCTGGCATTGAAGCAGAAGATCTCTGATAGTAATAAAAAAGTAATGTGTGTAGCTTGGACTGGGATTGCTGCAAATTTGCTCCCCGATGGAACGACGTGCCATTCAGCTTTCTCGCTTCCGCTTAACATGGATGTCGTTAAATATCCTCAAATATCCTTAAAAAAAAAACAATTCTTATCATCAATTGACTGCCTTATATGGGATGAAGCACCGATGGCATCAGGTATCGCACTTGAAATTGTAGATTTGGTTTTTAGAGATATAATGAACAGCGATTTACCGTTTGGTGGAAAGGTAGTTGTGTTAGGAGGTGATTTTCGGCAAGTTTTGCCAGTAGTAAGAAATGGAAATCGAAGTTCAATAGTGAATGCTACAATTAAGAAATCACGGTTATGGCCAGTGTTGTGCATTTACGCGTAAAAAACTATTTTTTACATATTTGATGTAAATAATAGTAAAAAATAGTAAAAAAATGTAAAATGTAAAAAAATGTAAAAAAATGTAAAAAAAATTTTATTTAGTGACATCTATTTGAATAAAATTATATTATTCAAATATGGTAAATATATTTGATATTTAGTCGATACACACAATTATTATTTAATTATTAAGAATTTAATTTGTCTGGCTGTAATCAATTGATTTTTTCGTAAAATTCGATTTGACATATTGTAAATCAATTCGAAATTGTTTAGGTAAAAGTTTTTGCTTAATCATTTTATACAATATATAAAAAGCATCGTACTTCATTATTCTCACCAGAATTTTTTATTAAATTATTTCTAACATTAGCCTAATCTAGATACTTTGCACTTTGCAGTTTATTAAATAATTATAAATTACAACATTGTTATTAACAAATAAAATATAAATTATATTATCAATGTCCTTGTTATAAATAAATATTAGTTATGCTAGAAGTAAAAAATGTACGTATGTAGTTTTATAAGTTACTTCTTTGCTCTTTCTACGGCTTCCTGCAGTCAAAAATAATAATACATCAGCTGATTTTGTTTACATTTTAATTGTGTTGATAAAATTATGAACGGATTATATTTTTTCATCCAGGATAGGGATTCCGACTGCATTTTGGATGATTTTCTTAAGCATTATTTTCAGCCTTAATTTAGGCAATCAAAATAAATATAAATCATTATTAATTGCGTGCCTATCACTGAAAATGTAATAAAAAAATTCTTTTGTTATAATTTCTACAATATTATTTTATGATCGTTGTTTGAATGTATACAGTTGACCTCCAATTTACAAAACAAATTCGGTCAAAAGATCCCATCATTTAGTGAAATTGTCTTAAATTGAAACCAACATTTCGTGAATATTGTATAATTCATTCTAAGGATTCATAAATGTATGAAAGTTATTGATCATTTAATTGGAAAAACCCAAGTTAATGAGATTTGTCTCACATAGCGGACATAACGTAATATAGGGGTTCGCCGTATATATTTGAGATATAACGTACATAGTTAAGTATGTAGGTATTTTTTTTTTTTGCTTTAATATACATACAGACATTTGCATTCAAATTAAATTATCAATATTGTAAAATTTTGGTTACTACGGTAAATTCTCTTAATCTTTAATAAGACTCAATTCCCTTAATCGCATTTTGATAATTTATGCATCTTGGTTGGTGTTCTTCATATAAAAATTTTACTTACAACATAGGTTTGTCTTGCATTTTAGATGGAAGAATTATTTATTATAATACAAATACCACTAAAACTCAAAAAATTGTATGTGGTATGTACTTGAAATATATTTAAAAAAAATTAAGAACCGCCGAAATGTAGGCTAATGAATTACATATCATGCGTTACACAAAAAAATGCTAACCAAATTATAAAATTTTAGCAGTACCTTTCGAAACCACACTGCAAATTTAAAATTAATGCCTTAAGCGAAAATCCGCAGAAAAACCAAAATAAAAACTGGCGTTCATTTTTTCGCGGTTTCAGAAAAATGTTTAATTGGTTTGGAAAATTGAATTTTAATTTTTTCGGTCAGAAAAACATATATGATACAAAAAAAATTGAACTCTCATTTTCTAGTAGATTCGATAAATTTCCAGAAGATTTTTGGGTCAAATAAAGCAAAATTTGTCTATGGATTTAGGTTTTATTAAAGAACACTAAATTAAAGAATTTTCATAATATCAAGGTAACTCGTGCTATAAATATAATTTAATAGTTGTAAATAAAAAAGACGGATTGTGTCAACAAAAGTATGAGATGAAAAATTTTAATATGAAAACCCTACTAAAGCTGGGTTTTTTTATTCGCTCCGGATAGCTGCAATCGAGAGCCCTCATATAAAAAGTGGCTCCCGATAGCGCTCCGTATAAATAGGTAGAGCCAAATATTTTTTTTTATCAAGTTTCCGCTAAACAATTGAATTAAAAACGATAGCGTGACGTTAAATAAGTTTAGTTTACCAATAAATAGCGCGTCAAATTTAAATTTAGGCGTAGAAAAATGACGGCTCTCGATAGCAGCTGCCAGGAGCGAATAAAAAAACGCAGCTCTAGTTTTAAAATTTTAAATTTTTATACTTATTTATGGTCGCTCTTTCGAAAAAAACGTAAACGAGGTATAAATATTCGAAACATAGAAGGTCTTTTGGATTGCTTGGAATGCTTTGCTATAAGGACCCATCACAAGGGAGTGTGTATATAAGTTGAGAGTTTCTTAACTGATCCAACGTAACGGGGAGCCTATTGAGCCGTGGTGGTGAAATTTATATATATTTTTTTAAAATGACGATTGTGACGATATTATAAAAATTTTGGCACCGTACAACCATAAACCACTCAGATAGATAAATCCTAATTTTAAATTGAATTTTACATTTTGGAATGAGTGCCGTTAGCTGTATTGTGTCTTGTCGTCGAAGACGAAATAAATTGATTACTTTTCGTAAATATTTACGAGACACTATGGATCTATTTGACATTTTGGAAGCTAGGTAAATTTAAGAATAATAATTAATAATTATTATTACAAGTGACATATGAAGCCTGTAAATCAGGCACCTAATTACCATATTACAAATCTAAAATAAAACATTTTTCACAAAAATAATTGTACAATAGGTTCTTAGAAATGTATCGGTTACCTCCATCTATTTCCATCAGCTATTACAGATTATGATCATCGGAAGAAAATTCCTTTTTATCTAATTTATTAGATTAGGTATTGATTTATTTGGATTTTGATTAATAACGTTCACATATAAATTATTTATATTTTATTTTAATTTGTAGATACTATCGGTACTAAATTTTTTAGGTAGTGGCAGTTATCAACGAAGGGTTGGGTCTTACGCGCTAGTTTGCTTGAGTCAAACAGCGGTTCACAGGTGCGTCAAAAAAATTCACCCGAATTATATCCACCCAGCTGGGAACTGTTTATGTCAAATTCCCGCAAACGCAAGGTGAAATCGATTCAACTAAAAAAGGTACGTAACATTTTAGAAAACAATCGATTTAGAAGTATAATTTATGTGACACTAAAATATGATTTTAGTTTTCATCGAGAATATGGTTTTCCAAATATAATTGGGCTTATTGATGGAACTCATATTGCGCTAACTGGATTAAGAAGGCACATTGAAAATGCCTGTATGAACCGGAGAGCATTCCATTCTATAAACGTCCAGTTGGTAAATAAATTTAGATTTTTAAATATTTGGCCCTAAAATCTTCTGGAAATTTCTACTAGAAAATCTACTAGAAAATGAGAGTTCAATTTTTTTTGTACCAAATATATTTTTCTGACCGAAAAAATTAAAATTCAATTTTCCAAACCAATTAAACATTTTTTTGAAACCGCGAAAAAACGAACGCCAGTTTTTATTTTGGTTTTTCTGCGGATTTGCGCTTGAGGCATTAATTTTAAATTTGCAGTATGGTTTCGAAAGGTACTGCTAAAATTTTATAATTTGGTTAGCATTTTTTTGTGTAACGCATGATATGTAATTCATTAGCCTACATTTCGGCGGTTCATAATTTTTTTTGAAATATATTTCAAGTACATACCACATACATTTTTTTGAGTTTTCGTGGTATTTGTATTATAATAAATAATTCTTCCATCTAAAATGCAAGACAAACCTATATTGTTAGAATGATTTATAGAATCACTAACTGTAAGTAAAATTTTTATATGAAGAACAACAACCAAGGCGTATAAATTATCAAAATGCGATTAAGGGAATTAAATCTAATTTAAGATTAACGGAATTTACCGTAGTAACCAAAATTTTTCAACAAGTTACGTACATACTTAGATAGATAATATCTCAAATATGTACGGCGAATCCCTATATTACGTTAAGTCTGCTATGTGCGATCAAATATCTTTAACTTGGGTTTTTCCAATTAAATGATCAATAACTTTCATTTGTTTATGAACCCTTAGAACGAATTATGCAATATGCACGAAATGTTGGTTTCAATTTAAGACAATTTCACTATACGATGGGATATTTTGATCGAATTGGTTTTGTAAATTGGAGGTCAGCTGTATATGTATATATTCAAACAACGATCATAAAATAATTTGTACAAATTATAACAAAAGAATTTTTTTATTACATTTTCAGTGATAGGCACGCAATTAATAATGATTTATATTTATTTTGATTGCCTAAATTAAGGCTAAAAATCATGCTTAAGAAAATCATCCAAAATGCAGTCGGAATCCCTATCCAGATGTTTATTAAACAATAAAAATAAAATTGTAATGTTTCGTACCTCGTTTTCAGTTTGTTGTTAATTTACAATATTACTAACCGACTAACCGTTGATACGTAAAATATGTTTTACAAGGCTAAATATGTCATCACGTTCAAATATGTAGTAAAGCATAACTTTTCTCTTAATGAAAACGATGTTGCATGAGCTTTCTTGAATACATTTTTAAAATTTAGATTTTTCATTATAAATTTTTATTCTAAAATAAAAATAACCAAAAATGCTCAAATAAAAATAACCAAAATGCTCAACCGAAAAATGAATAACCGAAACATCAGGAAGAAAAAATTAGGAAACTTTAACAACCTTAACAAATAATAAAAGAAAGAAATACTCGGACACATGATCGCAAATTACATTTGTAATATACAAGATAAACCAAACAATTCATGATTGAAGAAGTTTCAGTAATAATATTGGTAATGGTATGCATAAACAGAAACTATTACGTTTAAATTTAGTAGCCAAGGAACATTTTGTTGGATAGAAAAAGGTAACAAATAATATGAAACGTAAGCAGTTACAAAAGGTGAATGACCGTTCTACTTATGCTTTATGACGAAAGAAAATAAAATTCGTATATGTATAGTATATTGTAACTTTCTCACATTTATTGAAACCTGCGAGAATTCTCTTTTGAACTCTTCAGAGAGAATTTTCGTAAATAAGCAACTTCTAGAATACCCATAATATTTATGACGTGTAAAACACCTAACATTTATTTATAATAAAAAAATATTAACAATATATAATTGTTACTAACAAATAACAATTCAATAACCAAACTTCATCGAGACTTGATTGTAGTCTCTGACTATAATAAATGTAAAAAAATGAGTTAACGACATATGTAAGATGAGATGATCCAGGAATAATTTGTAATTGTTTAAAGAGTTTAATATATCAATGTATGCAACACTAATGATTAATCAATTATTTTTAAGAATAACAATAATCCACAGCCATTAGCATCAATCAATAATCCACAGTCACATCATAAATAACAAATACATAATAATTATACTAATACGTACATATGTCTGCAAAAGTGCAAAGGCTCTGATTGTGCCACATATCACTTAAAGTTTTAAAGAAATATTAGAAATGAATTGTTAATTCACGATGAGATGAATTACTTCCTAAATAGAAGGTACGAGGATCAAATCAAGCGGCCTTGTGATTATTCGATTAAGAAATGCATTTCCAATTTTTCAAACACTAAAATCAAATAACCAAATGAAAAATATGTTTAAAACTGGCAACGTTTCACATTAATGTTGTTCTCTGCATACTATCATATTTGTTTTTGGTATTGTAGATGCTTCTACTTTAGTAGTATTGTGTTTTATTTCGACTTGAACTTGATCTTCACAAATCAAAAAATCCAAATAAATTTTATATTTTTGTTATCCTGTGAAGAACAAAGACGGGTTGCACTTAAACAGTGCAGTTAGAAAGGGATAAACAGTTTCTTTATGTACATATTTGGTTTTTAATGTACTAACAGTAAAATCATATGGTTGAAATGGTTTCGTCTTTCTACGCTTTCTTGCAGTCAAAATAATAATACATCAGCTGATTTTGTTTACATTTCTATTGTGTTGATACCAACATAAAGAAAATTGTAATGTTTCGTATATCGTTTTCCATTTATTGTTGATTTACAATATTATTAACTGTTGTTAGGTAAAATATGTTTAGCAAGCGAGAGGTCACCGCGTTCAAATATTGTTATTATAGTCCTCGCCGTGATTAACAAGAGTCATGCTGAAAATGTAGTTATACCTAACATTTCTGTCCATCAATACGTTGTTGATAAATAAAATAAACAACCTTGACAAATAAAATAAACAAAATATTCGGACACATGATTCGCTTATAACTATGACCTATCCCAATATTTTGATCATTACATAAATTCGGTACACGCTATTTTTGGGCTAATATAAACTTGCATACTAAATTTCACTTCAATCGGTTAAGAAACACGGCAAGTTGTAGAAGAAACGTATACATATTTTCTTATACCAAGCGCTATGGGAATATATAAACAGCCGTATAATCGGAACGAGATACGTTATAATATTGAAATTTGGTACACGCTATTTGTGGGCCAATATAAACTTGCATACTAAATTTCACTTCAATCGGTTAAGAAACACGGCAAGTTGTAGAAGAAACGTATATTTTCTTATACCAAGTACTACAGGAATACATAAACAGCCGTATAATCGGAACGAAATACGTTATAATATTGAAATTCGGTACACGTGTAAGTGTTTTTTAAAACTGTTTTCAAAAGTTGACAAATAAAATAAACAAAATATTCGGACACATGATTCGCTTATGACTATGACCTATCCCAATATTTTGATCATTACATATTACCTATAAAACATCAACCAAATAATTCATGATTGTAGATGTATTGTAGATGCCTTAAAAATAATATTTATGTACAAAAACAGAAAATGTTAAATTACAATTTAAGCCTAAGTAGTTATCTTGGCCGCTATTGCTATCTTCCCTCATTTTCTATAGAAATTGAAAAGGACAGAGAGAGAAGAACATATTGAATTAATTTGTGAATGCACTTATTTAGGGCAAACCAAACAAATATTTATTGTGTGTGTGTTTGTGTGTGTACATATTCATTTTTGGCGCTAAACTAATTTTTTGACAAATTGTAAAAAATTGTTTACGAGCTTAACTTTGCTCGCTCTCTCATTCTCGCTCAATTGTTTTTGTTCAAATTTATAAATTCTTTTTTTTAAAGTACATGCAGAAGTTTTTAACCTATATACCTATTGTATATTGCACCTACATATACACATACACACACATATTTTATATTTGAAATCTCCTGTATCAGTAAAACCAAAAACTAAAAAAAATTTGGAATATATTTCATGCGATCACGTGTTTGGTTTTTTCAAAAGGTCAATCACCTTTTCTATTTGGATGTTATTTATCATTATCATACTTTTTAAATGCATCCTGATGTGTTGTACTATGGCTATGTGCAAGAAACAAATACAATAATAAAACGGATAATAGATTTGATTATAATTTGTGGTTTTTGATTTCTTTATACAAATTTTATCATTTTTCAGGATTTACCTCAAAACATTCTTTGTTTCTTTGCTATTTGCAGAATTAAGAAAGTTAGAATAATTATTCGCAGTTATCTGTTATGAATGTGTTTTTACCGACTTGAGGAGAACGGATGATATACATATATGTATGTAAGTATGTAAAATCCGTTATTTGGTTATTTGACTTTAGTGTTTGGAAATGCGTGGCTCAAGTGAATAATCACCACTAGGCTTTTTTATGCAAATAATTTAAATTGGCATGCCATACATTTTTTTTGTGATTGTTAGGAAGACCGTACCATGTAAACTTTTTGATATTAAACATGAACTCAATTATCTCAGTTGTATTGATGCTGGGCTAAATATTGGGCTGGTGGAAAAATTGGTTTTTAGCTAACCGTGAGCTTAACTATGAAGTCCTATAATATCACTCAACGACTATATTTTGGCTCGATTTACCATTAATCGTTTGTTTTATTCCAAAATGCATTTTAGTTTAATTCCTTGTATTAAACTGAGATGCATTACTCATAAAATGTCTTTCAAAACTATTTAAAGTGAAACGCAAAAAAAAAAAATGCAGACATTTTATGGGTCCGGAACGTTGTCATTTCAGAATCTGGCCCAATAGCTTACCAAGTCACATCATAAATAACAAATACATAATAATTATACTAATACGTACATATGTCTGCAAAAGTGCAAAGGCTCTGATTGTGCCACATATCACTTAAAGTTTTAAAGAAATATTAGAAATGAATTGTTAATTCACGATGAGATGAATTACTTCCTAAATAGAAGGTACGAGGATCAACTCAAGCGGCCTTGTGATTATTCGATTAAGAAATGCATTTCCAATTTTTCAAACACTAAAATCAAATAACCAAATGAAAAATATGTTTAAAACTGGCAACGTTTCACATTAATGTTGTTCTCTGCATACTATCATATTTGTTTTTGGTATTGTAGATGCTTCTACTTTAGTAGTATTGTGTTTTATTTCGACTTGAACTTGATCTTCACAAATCAAAAAATCCAAATAAATTTTATATTTTTGTTATCCTGTGAAGAACAAAGACGGGTTGCACTTAAACAGTGCAGTTAGAAAGGGATAAACAGTTTCTTTATGTACATATTTGGTTTTTAATGTACTAACAGTAAAATCATATGGTTGAAATGGTTTCGTCTTTCTACGCTTTCTTGCAGTCAAAATAATAATACATCAGCTGATTTTGTTTACATTTCTATTGTGTTGATACCAACATAAAGAAAATTGTAATGTTTCGTATATCGTTTTCCATTTATTGTTGATTTACAATATTATTAACTGTTGTTAGGTAAAATATGTTTAGCAAGCGAGAGGTCACCGCGTTCAAATATTGTTATTATAGTCCTCGCCGTGATTAACAAGAGTCATGCTGAAAATGTAGTTATACCTAACATTTCTGTCCATCAATACGTTGTTGATAAATAAAATAAACAACCTTGACAAATAAAATAAACAAAATATTCGGACACATGATTCGCTTATAACTATGACCTATCCCAATATTTTGATCATTACATAAATTCGGTACACGCTATTTTTGGGCTAATATAAACTTGCATACTAAATTTCACTTCAATCGGTTAAGAAACACGGCAAGTTGTAGAAGAAACGTATACATATTTTCTTATACCAAGCGCTATGGGAATATATAAACAGCCGTATAATCGGAACGAGATACGTTATAATATTGAAATTTGGTACACGCTATTTGTGGGCCAATATAAACTTGCATACTAAATTTCACTTCAATCGGTTAAGAAACACGGCAAGTTGTAGAAGAAACGTATATTTTCTTATACCAAGTACTACAGGAATACATAAACAGCCGTATAATCGGAACGAAATACGTTATAATATTGAAATTCGGTACACGTGTAAGTGTTTTTTAAAACTGTTTTCAAAAGTTGACAAATAAAATAAACAAAATATTCGGACACATGATTCGCTTATGACTATGACCTATCCCAATATTTTGATCATTACATATTACCTATAAAACATCAACCAAATAATTCATGATTGTAGATGTATTGTAGATGCCTTAAAAATAATATTTATGTACAAAAACAGAAAATGTTAAATTACAATTTAAGCCTAAGTAGTTATCTTGGCCGCTATTGCTATCTTCCCTCATTTTCTATAGAAATTGAAAAGGACAGAGAGAGAAGAACATATTGAATTAATTTGTGAATGCACTTATTTAGGGCAAACCAAACAAATATTTATTGTGTGTGTGTTTGTGTGTGTACATATTCATTTTTGGCGCTAAACTAATTTTTTGACAAATTGTAAAAAATTGTTTACGAGCTTAACTTTGCTCGCTCTCTCATTCTCGCTCAATTGTTTTTGTTCAAATTTATAAATTCTTTTTTTTAAAGTACATGCAGAAGTTTTTAACCTATATACCTATTGTATATTGCACCTACATATACACATACACACACATATTTTATATTTGAAATCTCCTGTATCAGTAAAACCAAAAACTAAAAAAAATTTGGAATATATTTCATGCGATCACGTGTTTGGTTTTTTCAAAAGGTCAATCACCTTTTCTATTTGGATGTTATTTATCATTATCATACTTTTTAAATGCATCCTGATGTGTTGTACTATGGCTATGTGCAAGAAACAAATACAATAATAAAACGGATAATAGATTTGATTATAATTTGTGGTTTTTGATTTCTTTATACAAATTTTATCATTTTTCAGGATTTACCTCAAAACATTCTTTGTTTCTTTGCTATTTGCAGAATTAAGAAAGTTAGAATAATTATTCGCAGTTATCTGTTATGAATGTGTTTTTACCGACTTGAGGAGAACGGATGATATACATATATGTATGTAAGTATGTAAAATCCGTTATTTGGTTATTTGACTTTAGTGTTTGGAAATGCGTGGCTCAAGTGAATAATCACCACTAGGCTTTTTTATGCAAATAATTTAAATTGGCATGCCATACATTTTTTTTGTGATTGTTAGGAAGACCGTACCATGTAAACTTTTTGATATTAAACATGAACTCAATTATCTCAGTTGTATTGATGCTGGGCTAAATATTGGGCTGGTGGAAAAATTGGTTTTTAGCTAACCGTGAGCTTAACTATGAAGTCCTATAATATCACTCAACGACTATATTTTGGCTCGATTTACCATTAATCGTTTGTTTTATTCCAAAATGCATTTTAGTTTAATTCCTTGTATTAAACTGAGATGCATTACTCATAAAATGTCTTTCAAAACTATTTAAAGTGAAACGCAAAAAAAAAAAATGCAGACATTTTATGGGTCCGGAACGTTGTCATTTCAGAATCTGGCCCAATAGCTTACCAAGTCACATCATAAATAACAAATACATAATAATTATACTAATACGTACATATGTCTGCAAAAGTGCAAAGGCTCTGATTGTGCCACATATCACTTAAAGTTTTAAAGAAATATTAGAAATGAATTGTTAATTCACGATGAGATGAATTACTTCCTAAATAGAAGGTACGAGGATCAACTCAAGCGGCCTTGTGATTATTCGATTAAGAAATGCATTTCCAATTTTTCAAACACTAAAATCAAATAACCAAATGAAAAATATGTTTAAAACTGGCAACGTTTCACATTAATGTTGTTCTCTGCATACTATCATATTTGTTTTTGGTATTGTAGATGCTTCTACTTTAGTAGTATTGTGTTTTATTTCGACTTGAACTTGATCTTCACAAATCAAAAAATCCAAATAAATTTTATATTTTTGTTATCCTGTGAAGAACAAAGACGGGTTGCACTTAAACAGTGCAGTTAGAAAGGGATAAACAGTTTCTTTATGTACATATTTGGTTTTTAATGTACTAACAGTAAAATCATATGGTTGAAATGGTTTCGTCTTTCTACGCTTTCTTGCAGTCAAAATAATAATACATCAGCTGATTTTGTTTACATTTCTATTGTGTTGATACCAACATAAAGAAAATTGTAATGTTTCGTATATCGTTTTCCATTTATTGTTGATTTACAATATTATTAACTGTTGTTAGGTAAAATATGTTTAGCAAGCGAGAGGTCACCGCGTTCAAATATTGTTATTATAGTCCTCGCCGTGATTAACAAGAGTCATGCTGAAAATGTAGTTATACCTAACATTTCTGTCCATCAATACGTTGTTGATAAATAAAATAAACAACCTTGACAAATAAAATAAACAAAATATTCGGACACATGATTCGCTTATAACTATGACCTATCCCAATATTTTGATCATTACATAAATTCGGTACACGCTATTTTTGGGCTAATATAAACTTGCATACTAAATTTCACTTCAATCGGTTAAGAAACACGGCAAGTTGTAGAAGAAACGTATACATATTTTCTTATACCAAGCGCTATGGGAATATATAAACAGCCGTATAATCGGAACGAGATACGTTATAATATTGAAATTTGGTACACGCTATTTGTGGGCCAATATAAACTTGCATACTAAATTTCACTTCAATCGGTTAAGAAACACGGCAAGTTGTAGAAGAAACGTATATTTTCTTATACCAAGTACTACAGGAATACATAAACAGCCGTATAATCGGAACGAAATACGTTATAATATTGAAATTCGGTACACGTGTAAGTGTTTTTTAAAACTGTTTTCAAAAGTTGACAAATAAAATAAACAAAATATTCGGACACATGATTCGCTTATGACTATGACCTATCCCAATATTTTGATCATTACATATTACCTATAAAACATCAACCAAATAATTCATGATTGTAGATGTATTGTAGATGCCTTAAAAATAATATTTATGTACAAAAACAGAAAATGTTAAATTACAATTTAAGCCTAAGTAGTTATCTTGGCCGCTATTGCTATCTTCCCTCATTTTCTATAGAAATTGAAAAGGACAGAGAGAGAAGAACAAATTGAATTAATTTGTGAATGCACTAAACTAATTTTTTGACAAATTGTAAAAAATTGTTTACGAGCTTAACTTTGCTCGCTCTCTCATTCTCGCTCAATTGTTTTTGTTCAAATTTATAAATTCTTTTTTTTAAAGTACATGCAGAAGTTTTTAACCTATATACCTATTGTATATTGCACCTACATATACACATACACATACATATTTTATATTTGAAATCTCCTGTATCAGTAAAACCAAAAACTAAAAAAAATTTGGAATATATTTCATGCGATCACGTGTTTGGTTTTTTTCAAAAGGTCAATGACCTTTTCTATTTGGATGTTATTTATCATTATCATACTTTTTAAATGCATCCTGATGTGTTGTACTATGGCTATGTGCAAGAAACAAATACAATAATAAAACGGATAATAGATTTGATTATAATTTGTGGTTTTTGATTTCTTTATACAAATTTTATCATTTTTCAGGATTTACCTCAAAACATTCTTTGTTTCTTTGCTATTTGTAGAATTAAGAAAGTTAGAGAATAATTATTCGCAGTTATCTGTTATGAATGTGTTTTTACCGACTTGAGGAGAACGGATTATATATATGTATGTAAGTATGTAATATCCGTTATTTGTTTATTTGACTTTAGTGTTTGGAAATGCGTGGCTTAAGTGAATAATCACGACGTTCAAGGTTACCCCTGCCTTGTTGCTAAACATATTTTAGATAACCACAGTTAATAATATTGTAAATTAACAACAAACAGAAAATGTGAAAACGATATACGAAACATTACAATTTTGTTTATATTGACTTTTCTGGAATCATAAAGAATTAAAATTTGTTATGTGACAATTAATTAAAACTCAAAAAAAATTGTTAATAGCAATTATCGAAAATCGAAAAATATGGCAATAAATATTTATTTGTATTTACATAGCCAAATTAAATGGAAAAATTTCCACATAAATTGTTGGTAAATAAATGTAATTATGTAATAAACTAATAGGAATTTCCGAACATACAATATTTTAAACATGCACGAAAAACATACTACAACAGCGCCATTAATATTATGTAGACGAAATACACCACCCTAGACATTGCCAGGCGATGATTAATTTACTTTATAATAGGTGGAACTTTACCAAAGGTGTTTTTTATTGACTAAAATCATAAATTTAAATACAAAATTTGCTGTAATTCATAACAGATGTCACTTTATTTAATTTTTTACATATTTTTTACATTATGTAAATTTAATTGCCATGTAAAAAATACATTTTTTACGCGTAAATTTGCGCGTAAATTATACGAGGTAATTTACCTGCACAACACTGGTTATGGCGGCATTTCCATCCATTATATTTAAAAAGGAATATGAGGGCTATCAGTGATCCTGAATTCAGTGAATGGTTGTTAAATGTCGGCAATGGTAATCAAGTATCTGCCGAATTAAATAAAAAAACACAATATTCGTGTGAAGTGCCAAATAAATACGTCTCACAGGATTTAATTGCTGATGTTTTTGGGGAATCGTTCACAACCAATGATATATCTTCAATATCGCAGTACGCTATATTGTGTCCAAAAAATGATGAAGTCCGAGAGCTCAATGAAGAGGTTCTTGAAAAATTGGTTTCCGAAAAAGCATCCTACTCATCCATTGACACAGTAAAAACTGATGACGGGACATGTGACTCTGACTTGCAAGTTAATTTCCCAGTTGAATACCTAAATTCTTTGAACCCTTCTGGTTTACCTCCCCACATTTTAAATTTAAAGAAAGGTTGCATAGTTATGCTCCTAAGAAATCTTTCCATAAAAAATGGACTATGCAATGGTGTTAGAATGGTCGTGAAGGATTTTAGTCGAAATTGTATTAAAGCGGAAATTATTACTGGGGCACATTCCGGCACAGTTCACTTTATCCCAAGAATTTCACTAAACACAGCTAATGATTTATCTCTACCCTTCAATTTTGAACGTCATCAGTTTCCTGTTCGGCTTTCCTACGCTATGACTATAAATAAATCACAGGGTCAAACTTTCAAAAAAGTCGGCTTATTTCTTCCTCAGCCATGTTTTACTCATGGACAACTATATACAGCATTTTCCAGAGTGACTGATTCTGATGCACTCCGAGTTAAAGTTTCGGAAACCCCAAGACAAGGAAAAACATCGACGGGGGTAGTTGTGACGGATAATGTTGTATATAGTGAAGTGTTCCAGTAGAATGTGTGTTTGTTCACAATTTTAAAATACTAAAAAAAAATAAATAAAAAAAATTTAAATAAAAAAAAAATACAAAAAAATATACAAAATTCAGAAAAAAAAAAAAAAAAAAGAATTAAATTGTGATTGAATTTTTGTTCCATATAAATAATAAAAATTGCCGACCAAATGGCTCAGTAGTTAAAGTTACGGGTTACGATCCTGAGATGCCGGGTTCGAATCCCAATAGAGGAGAGATGCTAAATGGAATTATGATCATCTGATTAAAATCGGTGATGGCGAGGAACACATCTATGACCCTTTGTTGGAGTGCAGAAATCATGGGCCGACGCACAATTCATGTCTGGCATAGCACTGTACAATGTGTGTGCAGGCGGTCTATGTAAAACGAACCAATATCCGTACGTATTCGATTAGGCTACTGCGTAAGGTAGGGCGTCAAGAGTAAACTGAGTTGGGAGTGCCTCGAGCCCCAGAAAAATTGCACAGAAATAAAGAAACAAACAAATAATAAAATTGTGCAATTGCACAGGGGCCCCTAGTTACTTTATAATAAAGGGATTTTTCGGTTTAATGAAATAATAGGCCCGATTCTGTCTTCCAAAATTTTATGTTGTTATTTTTGTTTTTTCAATACAAATTCATGTAGGAAGCGGGGAAATAAAATAAATTTTATCGTTCCAGAATCGGGCCCAATACAAGCCCGTTACCATATACATACAAACTGAATCTCAACATAGAAAAGTCGCAGTTGGAAAAAAAACTGGTAATTACAGACCAGGTAAAACTTCGGACACCATTAATTAAATTATTTATGTGTAGACGTTTGATTTTACAATTGTCAACAAAAGGGATAAAATTAAAAATTTTATTTAAAACTGTAACCACCCACAAAATTTCTATTTCGTTCTGGAATTTAACCAAAACAATAATATGTACAGTTTATTAAATTGTTTCCGCTTTTCTATTAAATTCGGTCGAAAAATATGTATGCACTTAAATTAGAATTGAGGATCTATATGTTTTATGACTTAAACACCGGTTGATAAGTTCTATCTTCGTTTGTTATAAAATAGGGATTGACGGCTTAAGAATGGTGATTGCTGAAAGCGGTCCTGAAAACAAAAATTATCATTGTTCTAAAATTATACTTTTATGAGCGAATGTTGGATGTTTATTTATATGTATTTCATTTCGCTTATTTAACCTTTCTTTGGCACGATTATAAAACTACTTCTCGTCAACATTTACAAACCGGGATGTCGATCAATTTTATAACAATTTTTGCAGGAAAGGAGGTAAATTCGAATAATATAAAAATGATATCATAATTAAAATGCCACTTTAATTTAATTTAAGTGACATTTTACACTTTAATTTGGTAAAAAAAAAAATTCATTCTATTTTTTAAAAAAATCAAATTCAGGATATGTCGTGTTAACAAAAGGGTTAAAAAACAAACACGCTGAATCGACTCATTATTTTGTTTTTTACTTTTTGTTTTGCTTATACAAAGCCAAAATATATATTTGAATGTCGGTAAAAGTGATTGAAATTGTAAGGGGTGTGGTTACTAGCATTTGTATTTCATAGATATTTCATTTATTTTAAAAACATTTCGTTCCGTTTATTTAATATACGAATGATAGAAAGAGAGGCATATAGAAATTATCCTCGTCTCATAAAATTACAAAAACAAAACTTAAAATATTTGAAATTATTTTATTTGGGTATTTTTGCCTCATACAAAATGTGCTTCTATAGTAGTTATTCTATGGTTGTACCACAGATAACAATAAACAGATGTTGAATTTCCACTACCCTATTTTACATATGAACATTCAATCTATGAAATTAAGTTCAACCCACTTCTAACCAGATTAGAAAAGGAAAATATAATAAAATATTACATATTTCTCGTCTTTTCTTTTGCTATTTCTCGATCAGTATAAAAAACCTATTTTTCTATACACACATTAATATAAAAATAGCTAACAAATCGTATTTTTTCGCATTACACGATCCCACACCACTATAAAGTAAAAGGAGAAAATGACAAAAACATATTGAATAAAGGAATAAAATAATATTGTGATGTGTATGTATACATAAATAATGTTAGAAATAATAAATAGAAAATAAAAATTGTTCAACCACTTCATTTAACCAAATATATGTATGTATGCTTACGCAAATATTTTATGGAATGAACATACGAGAAATTTATTTATGATCGTTTTAATGAATGATTTATTTATTTAGTTTTTTTTTTTTTTTGTGAAAAGGATATCATTACATACTTATCACATATTTTATATAATGTAATTGTATGCATAATCAAAACCAACAAAAATGTTTATACCAGCCGTCTCGTTCGCTCTTTACATAGATCCTATCAAAAAAATGTACACTATATTATTGGTTTTTTCATATAATATTTAAACAACAACAAAAACAGGGATGATTATTTCTTAAGTGTTTGTGGTGTTGGGCTTGTATAGACATTTTTGTTGGTTTTGGCATAATTCATAATTTTATACAAATATTGAAATGTAAAATGTATTCGTGTATGTATTGAATTATTTTTCTATACGTAAAATGCACATGAATAGATACATTTTTTATTTACTTAATTATATTTTTCCTTTTTTCGCACTTTTGTAAAACAAAATAAAAAGACAAAACAGTAGTGTTGATAGCAAAACAAAACCAATAAACAAAATAATATTTTTTATGGCCATTATTTTACATAACGTAAAAAACAGTTTTGGTCATACCGCTAAGAACCACTTTGCAGAGATCAAATTTAAATACTATACAGAATGTATTAACAATCCTTACATTCAAAAATGAACGAATATTCGTATAACGAAATTGAAAAAACACAAAATACAAAAAATTTTGTATTATGAATATACCTATTCGCAACGTGACGAATTTAGTTTTGGTTTTTATGTTATTTATTATCAATTCCGATAACGAAGCAGCATCCAATTTATTAATTAAGACATAACTTAATACATGCTTCCAATTATCAGTCACTCCTCTTAACATAAAAAATAATGCGGAAGTTGCCAATTCTTTTGTCCGTTTAACCCCATCGTCACAGAAACCATCGATTTTATTTGTTGAGAGGTTCATCGTTAGATCCTTTTTTATTTTAATTTCATCAAACGATAAAATGCAGATTTTAGAATTCGTTGGCATATTGAGAAATAAACTCTCTAATTGTTTCATTAAAATAAAATTCGTGCCAGGTGGAACAAATTTTATTGGCGCCCACTTGTATATCGATGAAACCGACGGAAGCTTCAAATTTAAACTATTCAACAAATATTTATAAACCCTAGACGACTTATAAAATATAGATTGTGCAATGTTTTTATCACTTTCATTATAATAGAAATCCTTTTTCAAAAGTAACTTACAAACACTTTTTGTATTATTATTAACTTTTAAGTCATCTATTGTTTTGTCTATAGTATTTTTCTTTAAATTTTTCTTTTTTTTTTACGTTATAAAAATTTCGGTATAATCTAGCATATTTCACTTGTAGTAATTTATATTTTTTGCTTAATATTCTTGAGTGTTTCTGGTAGTTTTCTAATTTTTTCACATATTTCACACATTTGTAACAGGAAATATCACTTTTGAATGTCGCATCACATGAGAAGCAATTAATTTTATTAATTAATTCCAAAAATTCAATTTCCTCGTCAATTGGATCTGTTTGAGTACTTGAATTTACTATCATATTATTTTCATAATTTATTAAAGTAGGTGCTACTATTGGGGCAATACTTGTTTCACTTACAGCAAACGAATTTATTCGCTCATCTGGTTGCTTGACTATATTAAGCACAGGTACTACATTCCGCGTTAGATAATAATTCCCAATCTGCTCTTTTAAAAAATGATCCTCGCAAACATAGTTATATTTAGTTTTTAAATATTCGGCCTGCAATCCTAGTGAGGTAATCCAATCATTCTTTCGATTAACATTGTTCGGGAATTTGTAAAATTTTTTATTTGGATTATCTGCGGATCTTGCATGACAATTGTGAACAATGCGAGAAACATATTTAATTTTCTTATCTGACATGATAAACTACAACTTTTATGTAAAGATTTAATGATAATCAATCAGTAACGTTGGTAAAATACAAACTAAACAAAACATATTTTCAAAACACCTACATAATCTATATTTCAGAAAAACTAATAAATGCAAAACACTTTTGTTTTCGTATTGTTTCAGGAGCTGTTAATTTGTATGTATGTGTATTTCAGGTGCAGGCGAGGTGGCGGATCCCAGGCGAGGCGCCATCATATACGAAAATACACAAAAATACATAGACAAATATTATTAATGAAACCAAACTGGTTCTTACCGGTATGACCAAAACTGGTTTTTACGTTATGTAAAATAATGGCCATAAAAAATATTATTTTGTTTATTGGTTTTGTTTTGCTATCAACACTACTGTTTTGTCTTTTTATTTTGTTTTACAAAAGTGCGAAAAAAGGAAAAATATAATTAAGTAAATAAAAAATGTATCTATTCATGTGCATTTTACGTATAGAAAAATAATTCAATACATACACGAATACATTTTACATTTCAATATTTGTATAAAATTATGAATTATGCCAAAACCAACAAAAATGTCTATACAAGCCCAACACCACAAACACTTAAGAAATAATCATCCCTGTTTTTGTTGTTGTTTAAATATTATATGAAAAAACCAATAATATAGTGTACATTTTTTTGATAGGATCTATGTAAAGAGCGAACGAGACGGCTGGTATAAACATTTTTGTTGGTTTTGATTATGCATACTGTTGTGTACAGACTTCACACCCTGTGAACATACTACCTACCGGTAGTAAACACACCCCTGATGTTTTTTGGACATCCATGTTCATGGGAAGAAAGAACATAATCATTAAGCACGTAGCCATGTGCACAAATGAAGTCAAACGTAAAATGTAAAAGCCTAGAATAAAATAATAAATATATACTTGTAACCTAAGTGTTTTATTAAGGTAATTGTGACCCTTAGGTATAGAACATGGCGCAGTTGAAATTATGTACCTGGCTCCAACAAATAATACATCAATAATTTTGTTGCGGTTGTAAAATAAAAATAAAATAAAAAAATAAGTGAGGTTATGAGTCCAGTGATATTGGAAAAATAAAAATCGTGTAAAACGCTAAGATAAAAGTAAAAAGGCAAATTTAAACAGTAAAAGTGGAAAGTGCTGCTGGCATAAATACAAATAAACTCGTGGGTTTGGGTTGAAGTACAGAATACAAAATGGAGAGTACTTTCAACAAGCCTTGTGCACTCAGATTGACAGGAAACAAACAGGTAAACTGGGAAAAGTTTAAAGAAGATTTTGATGATTTTATGACGGCTACACAGTATGAGGTAAAAAGTGAAAAAATCAAGATAGCAGTATTTAAAAATTGTGTAGGCGATGAGGCCAAAGAGCTACTGAAAACATTTAAATTTGAGAAGTCGTCACCTGAAACATTGTTGGAAATTACGGATGCTTATGAAAAGTATTGTGTGCCGAAAACTAATCTATTATATGAAAGATATTATTTCTATAATAGAAATCAAAAAGAGGATGAGGATTTCGATCCATTTCTCAGGGAATTAAAATTGCTCGCAAAAAATTGTAACTTCTTAGCAGCTAATGACGAAATGATAAGAGATAGAATTGTCTTCGGATTAAGCAGTAAAGTATTACAAGAAAAGCTGATTAAACTAGGTGAGAAAACGCTGGATGAAACGATCGAAATCTGTAGACATGATGAGCGAACTTCCAAGCAAGCAGAAGATATTCAAAATCGGGCAGGAACATCGGTAGAACTAGTGCAAAAATCAAAAGGTACCACAAATAATTTAAATAATGCGTTTAGAGATAAGAATTTTAATAAAAACAATAGTAGTCGTTCGAATAGTCATTCAAATCAGTGGTATAACAGATCTGATTCAATTAATAATAATTTTGCAAATAAAAATTATAAATGTAGACGATGCGATACTGAACACCAAAGCGGAAATTGTCCCGCATACGGTTTTCAATGTAAAAAATGTAATTTTCGAGGTCATTTTACAAAATGTTGTAGAACAAAGAAAGTACAGGAGTTATTTGATGAAGAGAGAGATGAATCGGGCGTGGATTATTATATTGATTGTCTAGAAGAAAAAAAATCTTTGCATAGTGTAGGTGTAGTTAAATTAGATTATAATGAAGAGAAAAATTTAATTAAAAATAAGAATAGTTTGAATGTAAGTAGCGTTGGTGAAAAGGGATGGTTTGAAGTAGTTGGGATAGATGGTGTCGAAGTCCGTTTTAAGATTGACACGGGGTCTGATGTGAATATTTTGCCGCTGAGATCATGGAAAAAACTTAACTTAATAAATAGGGGCATAAAAAATACAGATATTGTACTTAGGGCTTTCGGCGGATCAAAGATCATACCGGTCGGAATGGTGGAACTTAGAATCACATTTAAGAATATTGAATTACTGGATTCATTTTTATTGGTTGATTCAGAGGTCTTTCCCATACTAGGATTGAAATCACTGAAGCGTCTTAACATAATTAAGGAGGTTCAAGAAATTGCCATGGATCGGGATACGTTCATTAAAAGTAATGAAAATCTCTTTAAAGGTTTAGGTAAATTTCCTCAGTTATTAAAATTAACGTTGAAAGATGATGCTGTTCCTGTTTCAAGGCCACCTCATAGGATACCTATTGCTATACGTGATAGAGTAAAGCTTGCTCTTAAGAACTTACAGAAACTAGACATAATTGAGCCGCTAACTGAGCCTTCCGAATGGATAAGCAACCTGGTTGTGATTGAAAAGCCAGATAAATCTCTAAGAATTTGCCTTGACCCTAAATTTCTTAATGGGGCCCTGAAACGGAGCTATTATGAAATCCCCAAACTGGAGGATATTACATTAAAATTAGTTGATAGGGAATATTTCACAGTCTTAGACTTAAAAGATGGTTTCTATCAAATTCAATTAGATCCCAGTTCAAAAAAATTGTGTTCCTTTAGCTCTCCATATGGATGCTACTGTTTTAAGCGATTACCGTTCGGAATAAACATCGCTCCGGAAGAATTTCAAAAACTAAACGAGCAAAACTTTAGTGACATTCCGGGGGTGGTAATTTATATTGACGATATATTAATAACAGGACGAAATGAGCTCGAACATGACCATAACCTAAATTTAGTTATAGAAAGAGCCAAGAAGATAGGAATTAAATTTAACATAAATAAAATCCAATATAAAGTCAAAGAAGTTAAATTTATGGGACACAAATTTAGTAAGCAAGGAATATCTACTGATCCGGACCGAATAAAAGCTATAGTAGAAATGAAGGATCCGGTTAATCAGAAAGAATTACAACGTTTTTTAGGAATGATAGGCTATCTTCGTAGCTTCATTCCAAACATGTCCCAAATTACGGAACCCTTGCGGCAACTTCTAAAAAAGAACACGGAATTTTTGTGGTTAGACGGTCACAAAGATTCAGTGAAAAAATTAAAGCAGTCATTGGTTAACACCCCGGTTTTGCAGCCATTTGATGTGGATAAAGAAGTAGTAATTCAAACAGATGCCAGTAAAGAGGGCTTAGGATCTGTGTTGTTGCAAAACCGTAAGCCAATAGCATATGCATCGAGAAGTTTAACGCCTGCAGAGCAACAATATGCGCAGATAGAAAAAGAATTTCTTGCAATAATTTTTTCATGCACTAAATTTCACCAGTACATTTACGGACGTAGAGTTAAAGTTCATTCTGATCACAAACCACTCGTGGGAATTATGAAAAAAGAAATTAACAGTATAAGTTCTTCAAGGTTGAGAAGAATGAGAATGAAATTACTCATTTATGACATTGATATAGAGTACCTTCCGGGGAAAGAAATGCACATTGCGGATCATTTATCGCGCTCCTATTTAACTAACGCACCGACGTCAGAATTTCAAGAATATAATGAAATAGTGCATACCATTAATATGACAACAGGGAAAAAATTGTTATTTCAAAAAGAAACCATAAAGGATGAAACACTGTCAACTTTGATAGGTGTATACCATGAAGGCTGGCCTAAGAGTAAACAAAACCTACCAGAGTTAGTGAAACCGTATTGGAAATTCAAAAATGATATTTTTTGTGATGAAAACCTGGTATACTTAAATAACCGGATCATCGTACCAAATAGTTTGCGGAGACAAATGCTTGAACTCTTGCATGAGTCTCATATAGGAATATTTAAAACAAAACAACGGGCCCGTCAAATTTTGTATTGGCCTGGCATCGACACTGATATTGAAAATCACATATCAAAATGTCGAGTTTGTGAAAAATATCAGCCGGCAAATGCCAAGGATCCACTTATACCTCACGAGGTCCCTGACTTGCCTTTTGAAAAGGTAGCTGCGGATATCATGCAAATAGGTGTCGAGGATTTTTTGGTTCTAATAGATTGTTATTCAAAATGGATTGAAGTTCACCCTTTGGAAACTAAACAGTCGGCTGATGTAATAAAACATCTAAAATACATTTTTTCCATTCACGGCATTCCAAAAATGTTAATTTGCGATAACATGCCGTTTTCCTCTTTAGAGTTCGAACGATTTAGCAAAGAATGGGATTTTCAAATAGTAACATCCAGTCCAAATTACCCACGGTCAAATGGACAGGCTGAGAAAGCTGTAAATATAGCAAAGCAACTAATTCGAAAATCGCGGGATGATCACAAAGACTATGAGTATTCGTTATTAGAATATAGAAATCATCAAGTAGCTCAGATCGGAAAAACACCCGCTCAAATTCTTATGAGTCGAACCACCAGAACAAAAGTTCCCATGAAAAACGACTTATTGAAACCAAAAGTAGTTGAATTTAATGTAAAGGAAAAGTTGCTTGAAAATCAAGAAAAATCTAAAAAATACTATGACAAAAGAACAAAACCCAGACCGAAATTTCAGTCTGGTGATAACATAACCTACAAACACGACAATAAATCAAAAGTGTGGTATCCCGCTAAGATAATTGCTGCCCACAATACTCCGCGCTCTTATTACATTAGGAATGAAAAAAACAGAGTTTTAAGAAGAAATCAATTTCACTTGAGAAAATCACTAAATGAACCAACATTAAAGGCTGAGGTCAGCAGCCCAGAGTTTGGTGATGCTGATAGTAATGGGGCAGAGGGTTGGCATCGGTCGTCGACATTTGTCCCAGAAATACCCTCGAACATAAATTTGTCGGGTGAGAATCGCACTCGAGCGGGGAGATTGGTTAGACCTCCATTGTATTTGAATGACTACGTTCAATGATTGCATTTCATAAGTTTTGTTGAATTATTATATTATAAACTATGTAATAGTAATATGTATTATCAAAAATAAAAATAAAATAAAATAATCGAACCAATAGAATTGAAAGTTTAAAAAAAAAAAAAAAAAAAAAAAAAAAAAAAAAAATTGAAAGTTTAATAATTTTTCAAATTAGGAAAATGTTAGAAATTAAGTATTATTGTAATAGTAATAGATAAGGTTTAGTTTGGTAAATTGAATTAAATGAACATTGAAATAGGTAAAGATTTGTTTGTTAAAGTGAATTAAATGAACATTCATTTAATTCAATTTAATTAAAAAGGGGGAGGTGTTGTGTACAGACTTCACACCCTGTGAACATACTACCTACCGGTAGTAAACACACCCCTGATGTTTTTTGGACATCCATGTTCATGGGAAGAAAGAACATAATCATTAAGCACGTAGCCATGTGCACAAATGAAGTCAAACGTAAAATGTAAAAGCCTAGAATAAAATAATAAATATATACTTGTAACCTAAGTGTTTTATTAAGGTAATTGTGACCCTTAGGTATAGAACACATACAATTACATTATATAAAATATGTGATAAGTATGTAATGATATCCTTTTCACAAAAAAAAAAAAAACTAAATAAATAAATCATTCATTAAAACGATCATAAATAAATTTCTCGTATGTTCATTCCATAAAATATTTGCGTAAGCATACATACATATATTTGGTTAAATGAAGTGGTTGAACAATTTTTATTTTCTATTTATTATTTCTAACATTATTTATGTATACATACACAAAACATTACACATCACAATATTATTTCATTCCTTTATTCAATATGTTTTTGTCATTTTCTCCTTTTACTTTATAGTGGTGTGGGATTGTGTAATGCGAAAAAATACGATTTGTTAGCTATTTTTCTATTAATGTGTGTATAGAAAAATAGGTTTTTTATACTGATCGAGAAATAGCAAAAGAAAAGACGAGAAATATGTAATATTTTATTATATTTTCCTTTTCTAATCTGGTTAGAAGTGGGTTGAACTTAATTTCATAGATTGAATGTTCATATGTAAAATAGGGTAGTGGAAATTCAACATCTGTTTATTGTTATCTGTGGTTGTACATTAAACTTTAACCCTTTTTCGAGTAACTGTGTTTCTGAACCAGTGAATTCAATGTCTGTTTGGTTATGTATCCTCTTATAGAATTTATGTTTTATGGGGTGCGTTATACGGCTCATCACTTCAGTTCGAGAACGGGTGGATTTTAATAATCTCATTTTTTGGGAGATAATATGTCTTTTTTTCATCATTCTTATTTCAGTTATACTTTCAACTTGATTGATGATGTTAACGTAATCCATTGGGTGAAGCATTTTTGATAATAACAGTTGTGCATTATAACTGTTAAGAGATAACCAATCAACTTTCCTATACAGATCTTATATTGCTTTTGACAGCCATAACTTCTCACTTTTGTTTTTCGTATATTGAGCGGCCCGAGAACTGCATTTTATTCCGACTTTTATGTATTTTGGAATGATGTTTAGTCTTTTGCAGCAGCATTAGCAGCATACAGCCATATGTTAAATAGACTTAATAATATTACCATAGCACACATAGGAAAACAAAATGGATTCAATAGCAACATAGTTTACAAACTCAACATGAAAATAAATTATAAAATCCAACAACAACTATTTTCTACACTATACACAATAGAAGACGTCAACAAAAAATACATCACGATTGAATACAATAAAAACACAAGCCATTTTTGGAGAAAAACATTCGGAAAACAAAATTACAATATTGCACACAAAACATCACAGAAACTACAGAACAAGTTGTCATTGAAATGTAATAGGAGATGTGACAGCGGTGTTTACAAATTGACGTGTAATGACTGTCCGATGTTTTATTTCGGGCAAACGGGGAGATCATTTGCACAAAGATTTGGATAACACACACAAGAGATCAAAAATTCACGCATAAACTCCATTTTCAAATCGAATTACGCTCACCACTTAGTCACAAAGCAACACACATACACTGACTTAAACCAAAATTTGCATGTAATTCATAATATTAGAAAGGGGAATATGTTAGACCGATTGGAAGAAATCCAAATCTATAAACATAGAAATAACCCATATATGCTCAACGAAAAATTGAATACAAAAACAAATAAGCTATACGACTTAATTTTGTACAGTGGATGAAAAATAAGGTTTTTTCTGGTGGCTTTTACAATAAGACGAATGCCACTATAAAAGGCAGTATTTTTCAGAATTATTTTAGTATTTAAAATTGGGACTGAAGAAGGATGAAATCCGAAACCGGTCTTCCAAAAAGTAAAAATTAATTATTACAATTTTAAAGAAAGTATTTAACTATTTGTTATTAAATAAAGTAAAATAAAGTTGAATATTTTGGTTTTTGATTTTGTTTTTGTTTTGTTTAAAAACTTGTAATATATAATGTAATAAAAGCCACAGCAACAAAAAAATATGAATTCATTTCATTTTTATTGTGAAGAAATTTCGAGTTGGAAATTAATCTGATAGCAGCAAACAAAGAGTTACCAGCCTCTAGCAAACTAAAATTCTTCAAACCGTTTCTTGACGAATCAGGCCTACTACACGTTGGAGGAAGAATCACAAATGACTCAGTAACTTATAATATTAAGCACCATTAATATTACCAGCAAAAGATGACCTCACCAAACTCGTTGTAACAGACACACACATACGTTATCTTCATGCTGGACAAACCCTAATGATCGCTACATTGTGCCATAAATATTGGGTCTTGGGTTGCAGACAACTAGTTAGAAGGGTAGTCCATGGTTGGGTGAGATGCGTGAAATATAAAGGAGAGAATATGACAGAACTAATGGACAATCTTCCAAATCCGAGAGTTCAACTAGTGCGGCCGTTCCTTAAAGTTGGCGTGGATTATGTAGGTCCCTTTCAAACCCGCCTAGTCAGAGGAAGAGGCCAGAAGACATATAAAAGCTATATATGTATATTTGTTTGTTTATCCACAAAAGCTGTGCACATTGAGCTGGTCTCCGAACTAACCACTGAATCCTATATTGCAGCTCTCCGAAGATTTATAGCCCGCAGAGGCATATGTAAAGAGTTACATAGTAATAACGGAACCAATTTTATTGGAGCCCGCAACCATCTTTACGAACTACTATATACTCATTTCTCAAGAATAATAAAACAAAATTTTCCAATTTTTTATTCACAGACGAGATAAAATTTCAATTTACCCCGCCAAGCGCACCTCATTTCGGCGGACCACCCTTAGAGAAGTGCAACATTTAATGAAAATGCTTATTCGACTAATCGAAATTGTGCCTGTTGAATGTAAAGTGGTTTGTAGTCTACGGGAATATAAAAAGAAGGGATTATCAAGTAATATCTTGCCGCTGCCAATCAGGATTATACATATCCTCTACGCTCACTAATACCCTTGAAATACCTTGCTAACTCCGGCGAGCTGAAATATTATAAGCTGTTGATCAATTGATGGGTTATTTGAAGCGAATAATGCTCATTTTCAAAGCAAAACAATATCTTATTTTTTCTTCATAAAATTACTTCGCTTTATTTTAATATATCTAATCCACACATACATGGTTAACACTTCATATTTAACTTGAATATATTATCTGCAGCTCCAAATCTTTCTATTAGTTTCAAAATGAAAACATAAACCAATCATTAAATTAAATATAAATCTGTATCTAATGACTTAGTATTACAGTATTATGAAATACCATAAGTATAATCATTCTAAGAAATTTTACCAAACTGATGTTTAATTATTTTTAATTACTCTTTATGTTGAAGATTAAAATAAAAAAATATTGTACACATTTTTGAAGATTCTGTTACAGGAACCAAAAATGGTTTAACGCAATTAAATTTAATTTTGTACTTCATGACATTGACCGGTTTAGATAGCAATCACAGATTCTAAAACGACGTAACATGGTTTTTTGGAAAAAGTATTATTAACTTACACTCTACGAATTAATTCTTCGTACCATCCAAAAAAGTGAATTTGCCTCTTGCATTTAGAACCAAACAAAATCATCCATACTGTAAATGAAAAACAGTCAAAAAATGTAAGTAAAAAACATATAAACCTATTTTATTAATTTTCTCTTCAAGGTCGAAAACCAAACTGTTACAAATTTAATGCATTTGTATACGGACAAATTCATCGTACGGTAATTATGGCAACACGTAAATCCTTTGGTTTTCGATGGTTTATGTGATAATTTCGCTCATTATACTATTCAATGTATTTTTAAACTGTGAATTGTTTTAGTTACTGTGATATGTCTACAAGAAAATAAACCAGTGCTCACTTCCGAGAAGTTGTAATTAACATGCATTTGGAGGGGCAATCACTTTCGCTAATCGCAAAATTAACAAAAAAAAAATCAAAATCCACAATCCAGTATATTGTAGAAACATATAAAAAAATGGAAATATGGAGTATATAAAATGAACTGGTGGTCCTCGTGCTCTGAGTGAGAAGCTGGAAAGGGTAGTAATGCGTACCATATGCAAGGATCCAAAAACATCTAGCACACACATTCAAATAATCAGCCCTATTGCGATTGTCGAGTCGATCAACAATCGTCTCGTCTTTGTCGTCTCGTGTCGTTTTTAATTTTGTATTGCGTAAGCAAATCGAAGCTATACAAAAGTATTGCCTTATTTGAATAAAAAATATATAGTATATTGGGAATTATTTTGGTAACTTTTAAATTGTGAATTGTATTTTTCTTTATAGCTGTCAAAAAATTATAGGAACATAAGTTCAATGTTTATAATTTACGATAATAGATTATAATCTGATAAACTGTAATTTAAAGTATTGTATAATTTTTCTTGAATTTTGGTTTGTTGGTCTAGCAAAGTGAATCTTTTCGAAGAATTATCCAATTTATCAAAATTCGTTTTTTTGTTTGTAATTGGTGTTAGCACAAATTGAGTACCATCAACCTCTTCAGGCTCATTATTAGAATCAAGTTCGACATACACTGGATCTGTAGAAACTGACGAAACTTCTGTGCTAACTACTGGTTTTCCAAATTCCTTCCCAGGGGAATCTATGGCCAAATAAATATTAACAATGTCTGCTACGAGATCCTCTAAATGCGTAAGAACTATTATTTTATTTGGGCCTCCACCTGTTGTATTAATTTCAGTTTTGTTTGCAGTCAGCTTCTTTTTAACTTTGAATTTGAGATCTATCCAAACCTACAAAATTTGAGGTTAGAAAACCGCCAGCCAATACAGTTAAATTAATCTAAAAAAAATAACGCTAGCTTTCATCCAGCCGTGTGATTCTCGCGTTGGGGGCCCTAAACTGTTGAGTTCTGTTGTGAAAAGATGCCACCTATTTTTAATATCCGATTTGCAATGTTTACATTTTTCTGCATCAGACTTACAAGAAGCTCAAACTGAGCGTTATTTGTTATTTTCATGACTTTCATGATTTATTTTAAAAAATTAAAATTCAACAACAATTTTTTTTAACTTTTATTTAATTTTTATTCTATCACTATGTAGTCAATACGGCGTCGTGAGCTAAAATGTCATCGACAAAAAAAGATGGAGTCGATCGACGAAGACGTCAATCGAAGTCGACGTTCGCAATACGAATTTTTCGCGAAGGCTACATAAGGACATCGACACAACAATCGCAATAGGGCTGAATGCTACGCAGTTATTATGGAACAGTTGTATGTTCTCGTGCAGTTCAAGAAACATTAAACCGGCACAGATATTCTTCTAATTCTACCAGGAAAAATCACTTATCAGTGACGTAAACAGAAAGAAGCGCATCGAATTCGTTAAGTTGTACCTGTTTATAGACCTTACTTTCTGGAAAGGTGTAATATTTACAGATGAAAGTAAATATAATAATTTTTGGCGTGACGGATCGTCAAAAATATGGCGCATGAAGGGAACCGCGATGGAAATCGATAATCTTCGATGTACAGTTAAACGTGGTGGAGGTAGTGTTCTAGTTTGGGGGTGTCTGGCGTCATCGGGCTCTGTAACTTGGCCTTTATCGAAGGGATAATGAACAGATAGATAGCACTACCTGAATATTTTAAAAGCCAATTTACATGCACCGGTTGAGAAATTAGGATTACCACACGATTTGGTCTTCCAGCAGGATAACGACCCCAAACACACCGCGCTATTTATTCGAGAATGGTTGCTGTATGACACTCCCAAACAACTACATTCTCCTCCACAAAATCTAGATCTAAATCCCATAGAATATCTATGGGATTATATAGAAAGTAAACTCCGTAAGCATACCATTACATTCAAGGCCATACTGAAAGAAACAATTAGACAAGAATGAGCCCGAGTGCCGCCTGAGTTTACCCAAAAGTTGGTTTCGTCTATGAATAATCGATTAAAAGCTGTTTTAGATTCAAAAGAAGGTCCAACCCGTTATTAATTAATATTTTGTTTAGTGTTAAGTAATAGTTGAATTAATCGTACGATGAATTTGTTCGCATATTATTTAATAAAAATTGTTTCTATTTTATTTTTAACCTTGAAGAGAAAATTAATCAAATAAGTTTATACTATAGGTTGTTTGATATATTTTTTGACCTTTTTCATTTACAGTAGGGGAGATTTAATTTGGTTCAAAAGGCAAGTGGCAAATTCACTTTTTTGGATCGTACGATGAATTAATCCGTAGAGTGTATGTAAATGCTAACATATTATTTGATAGAGTTTATTAGGTCGCAACCGGTGCGTCTCCATTATCGTTAATAAAAGAGTTTTCTACTTCGAAATTTCAAGAGTGAATTGATAAACTACTCTGTCTCATTTATAACACAATTAATATTTTCATAAGACAACGGATTTTGTCTAGGTATGTGTTTTGTTTGATTGATCAGATTGTACGACCAGCCTTAAGCAAAAAGGTAAGGAAATGACAAAAATGTTAAATTAACAAAATCATGCTTGATACTTGTTTTAAAACAAACAAACTAATAAGCAAAAGATTATAAGATAAATGAATCATTAATTAAGCTAAAACTGCGAGGCAAAGTATCTCTTAATGTTGATCTTCGATAAAATTATAAAATTAAGCATATCTTGGCTGCAAAGTTGCTATTTAGCATTTATGAAGATCTAAGCTTATACTACCATTTATACAATGCAAGCAATTGGGAATGATTTAGACTGTTCTTAGAAGAAAAATCCAATTAAATGTTCCATTAAAGAAGAGGAGCAATTAGACAAAGAAGTTCAAAAATTTGTAAAAGATATACTACACCAGCTTGGGAAAATACCCCTGAAATAAAAAATAAAATTATGTTAAAAAACTACCCTATGGAAATTAGGGAATTAGGGAACTCCTAGCAAAAAAAAGAAGATCGAGCAGAAAATGACAGCAAGCAAGGGCCCCCAAGATAATACTAAGCAAGGTTAAGTTAGGTTGGAGTGGCTGCAATCAAGTGCAATTAGAAGGAACAATGTTTACATTGAACCTGTTTCTTATAGAAACAAAATTCAGCGAAATCTTTAGTATGAATTACGCAAAATACATAAGTTTCCCATTAGCAGAAATCCATTAATATTTTAAATCCGAATAGCAGCCATTGGCCTGCTAGCTGGAGTCGGTGACGGGCATAGGGATCATTCTATTCCAAATGGTAACAGGTTAATTCATTTATTTCTATTGTTACTTGGTTTATTTAAAAAAAAAAAAAAAAAAAAAAAAACTTGTTTTCAAAAGCTAAACATTTTTAACATAAATATAACTAATAATCAACGAATACCGTGAAAATATTAAATATGAAATAATAAGCTTAACTAACGACAATTCTAATGATTAAAATATTCAAAATCAGCAATCTTAGAAATCCTATAGTAAGTATGATTTGAAACGTATTACAATAAAGACACTAACAAAATTATCTTAACGTCATAAACACAAGGTCGTGAAAAATTGTTATCTTCAAAATCAAAGGTATGTACACGCAATAAAAAAAAAATGTAATATGTATAAAACTTTTAAATATAACGGTATGGTTGAAGCGCTTCTCCATTTTGGTTATAGTATAAGATATTAATACTACCGTTCATACTATACATACATATTGATTGATTGATTGTGAGTGTACGGTCAAGCATTATAGCAAGTCTCCTGGACTCCCGGGCACATACCGCACACCCGTTTACATACAACAAAACCGAAGGATAGGATAGGATTATTAGTTGGGACAGACTCAACCCGGTTACAGACACCAATGCGATCGATAGTTAGTAAATTAACGGCACAAAAGACAACACAATCTTACTACATTTTTAGATGATCATTTCTCTGGAATCCAGGGCCGGATACTCAGGTCTCCCTAAACCTAAATTAGAAATTATTAATGTTGTAATTTCCCCCCGTTCGCCTTTCAATAATTTACCTGATAAAATATTTAAGAAAATCTAAAATTACTAAGCTATAATTATAATTATAATTACAGTAGAATTCGCTTATAGCGAACACTCAAGGGACATAATTTTGTTCACTATAGCCGCCTGTTCATTTTAATGAAATATTCGTTTACGTTTATAAACAGAGTTCTTTGTTTGTAGTGTATAAGAAAAAAGAAGTGTTCGTGCAAATTCAAGGCACACAACTATATGACAAAAATATACATGGTTTGGTATAAACGGATTCTACTGAATTATAAAAAACATCATTATACCAAAATAAAGATAAAGTTAAATAAAATAAAGTTGAAATTAAACTTTAATGATTGATTATGAGTGTACGACCAAGCATAATAGCAGGATCTCCCGTACTCCCGGACTCCCGGACACATATAACAAAACCGAAGGATTGGATAGGATTATTAGTTGGGACAGACTCGACCCGGTTACAGACACCAATGCGATTGATAGTTAGTAAATTATCAGTACAATATATAATAAATAGGTTAGCATAAGACAGCACAATCTAACTACATTATTAGATGATCATTTCTCTGGAATCCAGGGCCGGATACTCAGGACTTCCTAAATCCTAAATCTAAAACAGGGCTTAAAAAATTATTAATGTTGTAATTTCACCCTTGTCCGTCTTTTATTAATTTACCTGATAAAATAATTACTAAAAATTTAAAATAACAGCGCTTATTTCCTTATTAATGGTCCTTTTATATCCAATTAAAAATTATTACTTACTGCAACAAGAATTAACATAACCATTAAACCGTTTAAACATAAAATTTTACTTAAAACTAATCATCAATTTCCTACCGATCCAGAAAAGAAAATATATAATTATGAATTCAATTATTTTATAAAATTTATATAAAATGATTTAAATGATAATATTACAGCACCACAATACCTAGATTTATTAATAATTCAATAATTCAATTAGGTACTATAAGTATATTAAGAATCAACAAATAAAATTAACATACAAATTCCCAGACAACTCTGAAAACTAAATTTAATTAATAAACATCAAAATAACAAATTTTATTACTTAAATGAATAATTATTATAATCGCATCTTCAGTATTCCCGAGCACACATCGTACACCCATTTATACATCCTCAGCCGAAGGATAAGAGTAAATTGTTAGTAATTATATAGTAAAAATAGTTAGCACAAGACAACACAATTTCTAAACTACAGCTTATTTACTACTTGTTAATCCTAGAGGGTTGATTCAAACTAAAATTTAAATTTGAAATTCGGGTGTTAAGAATGATCAATCTCCACAAGATTAGCTAAAAGAAACACAAATAAATCAACAAAGTACGATTAATATTTTATATTTAACTTATATGAACAAGCCATCAGCTAATTTGTCACTTCTTCAAAGTAGACATCGTTCCATTATTATTATATCTAAAATTAATTAAAATTTGGATTTTTGTATTATTATAATTAAATTTTTATAAATAATTTTAAAAATAACTTACCACAATTGAATTGTATACACATAGAATATTCTGACATTTTGACAATTTTATTTATGCCTAAATAATTAGTATAATTTATTAATCCCCATCGTTTTTATGCCTAATAATTGAAATTGCTCATAAATTTATAGTAAATGATATTAGTCATTCGAAGATCATTTGAAAAGTAAGATGTCTCTACAAGACAATTTTGTAAAAAGTTTAAGAAAAAAAAAAAATAAATTTATAAAATCATTAGTAGAAAAACAGCGATCGAATACAGTTTAACTAATAAAAAAAAATATATATATATATACATATATACAGTGATAAAAAATACAGCGATTGTATTTTATTGAACTTACTTACCTACTTACCCGAAATTACCTTGGACACGATAATATACCGCTAATATTATATTTTGACCCTGCATTAATAAATTGGAAACGAGAAGATACCGCAATAGTATTTTGGACCACGCACATTCTTTGGACACGAGATTTTGCTACACATATTTTGTTACGTGAAGGAAGCATTAAGAGCATGAGCGATACACCACCCGCAATACAATTTTCTACTCATATTGGATTTGGGAATTGGAATTTGGGAACAGCGATTTCAACGGACACCGTTAAATTACCAACCAAATGCAAAGGTTAAACACTGGTCCTTCGAGCCGGATATTTTGTGGGCCCAACCTTCATAAAACAAACTGTGAGGACAAGTTTTATTATTACTACTTTTACATAAGAGCGACAAAATTAAAATCATAGTAGTAAATATATAGTGAGCAGTGAATTTGTGAGATAGTAAATTATTAAGTACAGCAGTTTTCCTACACGTGTAAATTGCAAATTCCTGCTGCATAATCAAAATGGCTGAAGCAAGAGCAATAAAACGTCTACTAAAAAGCTTGGATACAATTAAAACCCAAGTTTTAACATTTACCGAGCAAACTGACATCAGTGAAATTAAAACAAATTTATCTATTCTTGCTGATGAATAGAAAGAATTTCAAGCTCTCGAGAAAGCACTCAAAGGAAAATTCGATGACGCCAATTTAGACTCAGTAGAGAGAAATGAGAACAGCCATTTTAATTTAAAACAAAAGCTTGTTAGATGGGAAAAAATTCTCGAGCAAAACAATAATCAGTATGTATCAGGAAAGAAACATTACCATGGAAGAGCTCAAGCTGAATCAAAGCAACTTTATACAGGAAATGTATTCGATTAGCAAGAGGAATTCTGAAGTGCGCCTACCTCGTGTTAACATTCCGAGTTTTAGCGGAAATTATTTGGAGTTTCCATCATTTCGCGATTTATTTAAAACCTCCATACACGAAAAGGACAACACTTCCAAAGTGCATAAACTACAATATCTAAAGGGATTGATGAAAGGAGAAGCTTATGCCTTAATAAACAACATCACAGTGACAGAGGCTAATTAAGATGAAGCATGGGAAAAAATTAAGGCAAGATACAACAAAAAGAGACACGTAGTCAATACATTAGTGAAGCAATTCATGGATCAGCCAGCCGTGACGCAAAACTGTGCAAAATCCCTTCGTTTGTTGTCTGACGTATCGGATGAAGTAATGAGGGGGTTAAAGGTGCTTGGTGGACAAGCTGAATCACGTGACCCATGGCTAATTCATATTTTAATAAATAAATTAGACAGCGATTCGAAGGAGGCCTGGGCACATGAAACAGCGAAAACAGAGTTTCCCACTCTAACTGAATTATTCAGTTTTCTAAATGAAGGGAGCGATGCATTAGAAAGTCTCAACTCAATGCAAAAATCTAAATCCAGTATAGCGAGAAGAGTCAATTCATTGTTATCGCAACGTATTGTAGCACGTTGTCCGTTATGCTCAGCAGATCTATCTGGCAAGATGTGAGAAATTTTTGGAGTTGCCAGTTCATGAGCGAAAACAGTTAGCAGTAGACAAGAAGCTGTATTTTAACTGTGTGTCCTCGACGCACCAGTCAACGGCATGCAGGTCCAGATATAATTGCAGAATTTGTAAGCGCAGGCATCATATTACTTTACATCCAGAGTCCACAACCGATGATAAAGTCCATAACCGAGATGATGATGAAACCGATGTTATTGCTTCTAAATCAACCACCAATTACAACGCCATGATGAATTCCAAACACTCGTTAATTGAGACGCAAGGAATAATACCAACGGCAATGGTTTTAATATCAGATAAGTTTGGAAGGCAGCATAGATGTCGAGTTTTGCTTGACTCAGGTTCGCAGTGTTCTTTTGTATCCGAAAATTGTATGCAGCGTTTGCAAATAAAACACCAGAGAGCTAATGTGCATATAACTGGAATAACATCTGGTTCGGTAATATCGATAGGCAAAGCATGTATATTGATGAGATCATTACACGATTCTAACGTAGAGATAGAGTTGAATGCGTTAATAATAAACCAGCTACCATCCAGACTACCGAGGTACAAAATTGCTGTGAATGATAGATGTATATTTGAACAAATTGAACTAGCTGATCCTGATTTCGACGAGCCAGCTCCAATAGATATTTTGATTGGGGCTGATAAATTCTTCGCAATCCTTGAAAGCCAACAAAGACATCTAAATTCAATTACCCTGCAGAAAACTGTGTTTGGTTGGATAGTATCTGGGCAAGCAAAATCTATACCAACTGGCGGATCAACTAGTTATATGGCTCTTAATATTCAAATTGACATAGACGTGGATCAAACATTGCAAAGATTCTGGGAGATTGACAAAATGTTGAATGTTAACATACTTTCTCCAGATGACACCGAATGCGATAAGTTTTACGATAAAACGCACAGAAGACAACAGGATGGAAGATATATAGTAAAACTTCCCTTTAAAAAATTGTAACGGAATCCCACAAGGGATTACGTTAACAGACATGAGAATAGCGGTCTGATGCGGTATAGTAGCTGGCTAGAGCTCACGGTGCGGCGTGGGGGTTTTCAGACATATTTCTCATGCTTGAATAACCGCATGAAGAACAAAATTAGAGGGGTAAATGGAAATTAAAATTATATTGCCACGGCCTCAGCGGCAAAAAGAAACAATAAGTAGGGAGTGATCGATCCGTAGTGACCGTCTCAATCCCAGGCGATCACCGCCGTGACTGCCACACGGGCCTCCCCTCATCGGCCCGCCTACTACTTATATAGTATGGGAGACGCCCATAAAATTATTAAAATGTTTTTTTTTTTTATTTATTTTATTTATCACAATATAAACTTGATTTAATTCAATTTAATTCACAAAAAAAAAAAATTTATACACGGTCGAGAGCCGGTCCACTACCACCAACTTGACCCTTTTTTTACGCTTTTTTTATATTTTTTATTATCAGACCAAATGGCCAAAACTTATTTCAAGATAACAGCTAGACAATTTTACAGTCAAAACACGACCGTTTTTTTTTTTTTTTTAAATACAAATCTAAACGTTATAAACTACTTTATATAACTGATTATAAAGTTATAACTTTATAATTTTATTATTTATTTTGTTTTACAAAAAAATGGCCAAATTATTTGGCTTCTAAACTTATACTTATTAATTTAGTATCTCCAAAACTCGACTGATCTTTATCAAAATATAAACTAGACGTTGCATAGTCGAAAACAAATCGACTTAATTATATAAAATATAAAATTAGACTCCTCGATATAATACTCCAAACTAGACCATCGTGGTTAAAACTTAAAAATCAAAACCAAACTAATACATTTATTTTTTATTTTTACATCGGAAAAAAAAAATCAGTTAAATTTTCCCCCTCTATTTCTTCACTTCGCATCGCTGTTCGTCCCATTCGTTGTATCTGTGCACATCTTCATCATTTTTTTATTTTTATTTTTATTATTGTAAAATCTTTATTGGTATTTATGTTTTTTTTTTGTACACAAATACAATGAATAAGCCGAACAACGACGACGAACATATGTACATACTTATCTGTACGGCCGCATCGGATTCATGTCTAATACACCGATCGGTTCTATCCCCACTCAGAACAAATATCACGGGGTAATTTAAGCCAATGATACCAGAACGAAAAATAGAATATTCCAGATTGAACATTTTAATAACGCAAATATTCCATCTCATACTACATAATACATGTACAAACACCAACTCGCAAGAGATTTACATGCTTGTACATGACAATATAGAAAACAAGTAAATGCAAAAAAATTTAAAATATGTTTACATAACAATCGGAGGGAATATTAAATTTAAATTCGGAAATCATAAAATCATCGAGCATAAATATAACACCATGGTGGTCATGGTATTTTATAACTACAAAAAAATTTAAATTATTTGAGCGTTTGGGATCTTCGCAAAAATCTTTTCCCTGTTTCAAGTGGAGACGTATGCCAGTCCTAACAAAATCGTCGCAAGAATTAGGTAATTCAGTAAATGTGGCAACTCGTCGATTTATGGCACTTGAACGCAAGCAAGTCAGGGAATATATTGATATGTGGCATGCAGTAGAGATTCCTCAAAAGGAACTTTATTTAAGTGAATCATGCATGTTTTACCCACCCCTAGCAAGACATCAACTAGTATTTCTTTAAACAGCAAACTGATGATCGGGCCGACCCTTCAGCCAACGTTATGGACTACATTGATGAAATTTCGATGTCATCGAATCGCGATAACTGTCGATGTAGAAAAGATGTATCGGCAGGTCCTAGTCGCTTCAGAGGATACCGACTATCAACGAATACTCTGGCGAGAGAGACCTTATGAAAAATTGCGGCATTACAAATTAAACAGGGTTACATTTGGACTAGCATGTTCGGCATATTTAGCTATCCGTACTCTTCAACAGCTAGCACGTGACGTAGGAGATGAAAATGTTACTCAAAATATTTTAAGTGACTTCTACGTGGATGATCTACTATTGAGAAAATGGCAATCAACGTCCAATGATTATGTGATGAAGCACACACCGGGACTACCACAAATTTATGCAGTGAAAGTAATATCTCAGCTGTTATGATCCTAGGGTTATATTGGCATCCTGATAACGACATACTCACCTTCAAAGTCAGTCCTGAAAAAGATTCAGTAATTTCCAAACGTAAGGTCATATCTGAAGCCTCGCGAGTGTTCGATCCATTAGGATTTCTATCTCCGTCGATTCTCCTGTTAAAGATATTGAATATTTATTTATTTATTTATTTTATTTTATTGTGCACTTTTGAATTTACATAGTTTTCGGCACACTCTATTTTGAGCATCAGCTCATTCACAATAGAGTGTACCAAAAGAGCTGGAACAAATAAGACAAAAAAAAATACAGCAACACTGTCACCAGTAGCAGCGCTAATTCCTATAGCCTCACTTGAGTCTTTGCTTGAAACAAGTATATACATCAGTTTCTTTTGGCTTCACTCGATCATTGCCCTTGACCCTCAAACTTTACCGAATTGGTAAGAAAATGGATTTATAACGATTTCTTTATCTTACTCCACCTTGTCTGTTAGTTTTCGGGATGATATCTGCATGGCCCGAGCGTTGACGTAAATTTTGATTTGCGACAAAAAAAAAACATTTAAAAAAAAATAATTTTCAGAAAAAAAACGTCCACTGGCGTGAAAGTCAAAGCCTATTCTAGGGCTCTATTGTTTCAAGACCTCTGGTTTTTAAAGTTGGATTGGGACGACAAGCTACCTGATTATTATTGAAGAGTTTATAAAAATGTGAGAGAAGAATTCACGTATTTCCAAGAGATGAAAATACAGCGATTCACAAATCATTACCAAACTATACAAATACATGGATTCGCCGATGCGAGTGAGGTGGCTTATTGCGCGGTTGTATACAGTAGAACGGTGAGCGAAAATGGAGAAATCATAATAAACATTTTGACATCTAAGACAAAAGTTACTCCGGTGAAGAAGATTTGTTCCAAGGCTTGAATTGTGTGCAGCATCTTTGTTAGCTAAACTTATGTATACGGTGAAAGAGACAATGGCACTCAATTCAGTATGTTACGCCGGACCGACTCAGCCATTGTCTTAGCTTGGTTGTCTACGTACCCTGCCAGATGGAAGACATTTGTCTCAAACAGCACCAGCCAAATACTAGAAAAATTCCCACGACAACACTGGGCACATGTTAACTCTACCGATAACCCAGCAGATCATGGTTCGAGAGGAGTATTCCCACAAAAGCTTATACACCTTCAGCAATGGTGGAATGGACCTTGTTGGCTAAAGCTTCCTGAAAGTTGTTGGCCTACAAAATATTCTAAATCAACATCCGACGAAACTGCAATTGAAGCAGAGACTAGAAAGAATAATTTACCGACATATGCGTTTCAAGCAATTGTTCAAAACAATTGGTTAGACAATATTTTTGAGAGAGGTTCGAGACTTCTAAAAGTATTTCGAGTGGTGGCATATGTAAAGCGCTATATTTCAAATTCAAGAGTAAATAATGCATCATTAAGAAATACAGGTGAATTAAATGCAAATGAGGTGGAAGATGCTAGAATTACATGCATTAGATGGGTGCAAAATAGTGAATATAATGAGGATATTTCTAACTTGAGAAGAAATAAAACAGTCGCTAATAGCTCAAAGTTGATATCGTTAGCACCATTTATAGATGTAATTGGGGTACTGAGAGTGGGTGGCGATTATTCAATTCAGACTCAGACTATGATAATAAACATCCAGTCATATTACCTTCAAACCATGTTATTACTGAAAGGCTAATATGGGAAACCCACCATAAAAATCTTCATGCAGGTCCCACACTGACAAGCAATCTTATACGTACGAAATATTGGATAGTTAAAGCATGATCGAGAATTAAGTCAATCAAAATTGTGTTACCTGTGCAAAGTACGCGCGTAAAACCAGTATTCAATTAATAGGAAACTTACCGGCCGACCGAATAAAACCGACGAGACCATTTACAAATTGTGGGATCGATTTCGCAGGCCCGCTCTATTTCGCAACAAAAAAGGGAAGAGGTGGTACAAATCCAATAAAGGGGTACCTGTGTATATTTGTATGCCTCTCTGTCAAGGCTATTCATATAGAGCCAGTGAGTGATCTAATTAGCAACGCATTTTTGGCAGCATTACGACGTTTTACGGCTAGAAGAGGTGTCCCAAAAAGATATACACCGATAATGGGACTAATTTTATCGGCGCAAGGCAAATTTTGCATGATGCCTATAAACTTATAAAAAATGTTAATAATGATTATATAATTTCAGAATACTTAAGTGAAAACAGAATAGAGTGGCATTTTATTCCTCCGGCATCGCCTCATTTTGGCAGGCTATGGGAATCAGCCGTCAAATCCGTAAAAACACATCTCTTCAAATCAGTTTCTAATGTGAATCTCACTTTCGAAGAAATGGCAACACTTTTATGTCAAATAAAAAGCATCCTAAATTCACGGCCATTATGTGCAACTTCAACCGATGATGACTACGAAGCACTTACTCCGGCTCATTTCTTAATCGGTACATCCACGGGTTCGATTCCTGAAAACCAAATAACTTCGGCTGATTCTACAATATCCAGATGGCAGAGAATACAAGCGAGAACTCAAACATTCTGGAGAAAATATTACATGGATTATGTAAACAATCTTCAACAGCGACATAAGTAGCAAAAACCGATGCCAAGTATTGAAGTAGGTGATATAGTCCTAATAAAAGAAGACAATGTTCCAGTGCAAATGGCCACTCGGACGAGTCCTACACACACATCCCGGTGACGATAACTTAGTAAGAGTAGCAACTATTAAAACTACAAATTCAACACTGAAACGCCCAATTGTTAAATTATGCAAGCTTCCTATTGGTTAACGATGAGATCGTTAATGGTGGCGGAGTATGTTAAGAATGATCCAGCTCCACAAGATTAGCTAAAAGAAACACAAATAAATCAACAAAGTACGATTAATATTTTAATTTAACTTATCTGAACAAGCCATCAGCTAATCTGTCACTTCTTCAAAGTAGACATCGTTCAATTATTATTATATCTAAAATTAATTAAAATTTTGATTTTTGTATTATTATAATTAAATTTTTATAAATAATTTTAAAAATAACTTACCACAATTTAATTGTATACACATAGAATATTCTGACATTTTGACAATTTTATTTATGCCTAAATAATTAGTATAATTTATTAATCCCCAACGTTTTTATGCCTAATAATTGAAATTGTTCATAAATTTATAGTAAAACATATTAGTCATTCGAAGATCATTTGAAAAGTAAGATGGTCTCTACAAGACAATTTTGTAAAAAGTTTAAGAAAAAAAAATAAATAAATTTATAAAATCATTAGTAGAAAAACAGCGAGCGAATACAGTTTAACTAATAAAAAATATATATATATATATGTATATATATATATATATTACAGTTTGATTGATTGATTTGATTTGATTGATTGCGATGTACGATCAAGTATTAAAGCAAGTTCTCCCGTATTATAAATGCGAATACCACAACACCACTCACTATACACCCATGTTACACAACACAACACGACACCATTCTTCATGAAGCCAAAACCCCGTAAAGAAAGGCGCCACATCGATAACCAACCACATAAGTCTAATAGTTGTGATATCCGCCCCTGGCCAGGCCGCCGTCGTACACACCTTTTTACATATAACAAGATCGAGGGATGGGAAAGGAATGTTAGCAACAAAGACTCAACCCGGTTCCAGACACCTAAGTAGTTGATAGTTAGTAAATTTGTTAGTAATATATTTTTTAGTAATTTATTTAACACAAGACAATACAATTTTTTTAAAGGTCATCTCTACTGCTCCAACCTGTAAGAAGACACAGACAACACAAATTTCCTGGTACCGCAAACTCGTTTTTTCTGAAAAGCTGTAAACAACTATTATTATTCCCCTCCACCATTTTTTCCATCGGCGGTTGTGAGAGGGGGGGCGAGATTTCGTTCCATCATCATGTTCCCATGCGGTCACCCAAATTTGTACTAACTGTAGGTAGTGTTGCTTGACGTTGTTGTTGAAATCGTTGCGTCTCTGCTGTCCCTGCTACTCGCCCCCCTATATGTATGTATATATATATATATATATATATATATATATATATATATATATATATATATATATATATATATATATATATATATATATATATATATATATATATATACAGTGATAAAAAATACAGCGATTGCATTTTATTGAACTTACTTACCTACTTACCCGAAATTACCTTGGACACGATAATATACCGCTAATATTATATTTTGACCCTGCATTAATAAATTGGAAACGAGAAGATACCGCAATAGTATTTTGGACCACGCACATTCTTTGGACACAAGATTTTGCTACACATATTTTGTTACGTGAAGGAAGCATTAAGAGCATCAGCGATACACCACAATAGTTAGTAAATTATTAGTACAATATATAATAAATAGATTAGCACAAGACAGCACAATCTAACTACATTATTAGATGATCATTTCTCTGGAATCCAGGGCCGGATACTCAAGACTCCCTAAATTTAAATTAAGACTTAAAAAATTATTAATGTTGTAAATTCCCCCTGTCCGGCTTTCATTAATTTACCTGATAAACTATTTCAGAAAAATATTTACGAAAAATTAAAATTACTAAGGTAAGATTACAAAAACAGCGCTTATTTCATTTTTCATGGTCCTTCTATATCTAATTAATTAATTATTACGTACTGCAACATTAATTAGAATAAACGTTAAAAACCATTGTAAACATAAAATTTTACTTAAAACTAATCAGAAATTTCCTACCGATCAAGAAAAAGAGAATAAATAATTAAAAATGATAATGTTACAGCACCACAACAGCCTAAAATAAAAATAGCCTAAATAGTTAATTAATTGTTTACCTACTGCAACTAGATTTAAAAATAAAAAGTTGAAAATATATATTTAACCAAACTATTAAGTTTAAACTAATCGGCAATTTCCTACAAATCGAGAAAAAAGGAAATTAATAACGTTAAATTTAATTACTTATTTATAAAAGTATATAATATAATTTAAATGCCAGAACTCAGGATTTTATAAATCTAAATTAGGACATCAAAAAATTATTATTATTATTGATGTTTTAATGTACTAATCTAGTTGACATAATTAAAATAAAACAAAAAATCAAAATCTACGAAATTAATTATTTATTATAAAACTTTTACTCCGTTTATGGACATTACCCTACAAAATAAAGCCTGCATAGTAAGTAAAATAATAAATCCATGAAATAAAATTGAAACATTATTCTCCTACAAAATTAATCGGTGTACTATACAAGCAAAATTGACGTTTACGTGTGAAAAACTGCAACCTAAAACTTCAATCATATTCTATTAAGTTAATAATTAAGTTCAATACATTTAGCCTTTCGAAAATGTTTTCACATAATTCCACCTCGTTCACCATCTTTTAATCGAAATTTGGCATGCATAAATGAATACGTCATTATGTGATGCAAACCAAAATCACAACTCAAATCAACAGTTCCAAGTTAGCATTTTATTTATATGGTTTAGTTAATTTATAGCCTTTTCACATTAATTGAATAAATTTTATAATTTAATGCATTTTATAATACCCTGTAAAAAATAAAATAACTCATGTCTAAAATAAATCCATCCTATATGAATTATAAAAGGCGGATTCCAATTCGACTCAAAACTTATTTGATTATACAAAAATATAAAAAACCTATTTGAGTCGAATACCCTAAAATTTCGTTATGAAGACTTGTCATGTTTTCATTCAAGCTAATACATAGCAAAAACCAATAATAAATAGTAGATTTCCCTAATAGGATCCGCGTAAAGAGCGAACGAGGCGGCCCGTACAAACATTTCGTTGGCTTTGTCATGTATCAATTTTCAAGAATGTAATTCTGTCTATTATACTTTGTACATAACATAAAAACCAAGAACCAAAACCATACCGAAACCCACAAAAATGTTTATACGTATGTATCTTTAAACACCTTTGTTTGGCTTGCAAGAACGCTTCAATTATGCGTAAATATAAAATCGAATATGAAATTAACTACGACGTATGTTAATTTACGTTAAAAACTATTTTGATACGATCCAATTATTAGGTTTTAGTAATAAAATCATGCACAATCCAATCTCACACACGTTAAAAACATGCACCCAATAGAAATCAATAATTTTCATTTCTTTATCTATAAATATAAAACATTGCCTGATAAATGCATTCCGGTGGCTTGCATTTTCCAAAATTACACTTTAAATTATTTCACTTCCACTTTAATTATTATTTCACTAAAAACTGAATTAAATAGAATTAAAATTATAATTATAATTAAACTTTATATACTACATAAACTACATATCGTCACCTCAGTATTACAATGATTTAAATGCATTTTCGCCATTTTTGAGTTAACAATGCCACCTTACTTAAAAAAACGAGATCTTTCGATTGGTAGTTTCAAAATTTTGATAACTGCTTCTATTGCAAAGAAATCAGTATGCCAAATGTTACATTTGCATAATGCATAACAAAAAGTAAATATTTAAATGTTACTTATGCGTTTATATTGAAATAACATAATTTTGTACTAATATTTTCGTATCAATTTATAAATGCTTAAGTGTGACATAGATACAATTCCATTTGATCATGATAATATATGCAACTCAAGAATTCCGAATAAGTATGTTACTTACATACAATTTACCGCCGACTTGGAGATAAACCATGAAATTAAATTCAGAATTTATATGTAACTTACATACAATTAACTATCGAACTAAGCATAAATGCAAAATACGAATTCAAAATTTAAGTGTTACTTACATACAATTAATGCACGACTTGGGCATAAATGCAAAACTTGCACTCAGAATTTGAATGTTACATACCTACAATTTACTATCGACCTAAGGATAAACGCAAAATTTAAATACAGAATAAAAGTGTTATATAAATACAATAATTATTATCAACGAGGCATAATGACGAGGCAAAGTATCAGTTTAAGAATTTAAATGTTATATATACAATATACTAGCATATAAATCATAATCTGAGGAAAATCGTTCAGAATTTAAATGATACTTAAATACAACTTATCCTCATTTAAGTCATACAAACAAAAAGCAATATCAGAATCTAAATGTTACATACATACAATAACTGATACATCTGCATTGAAGAAAAGAAACATTTAACTGTTACATGCGTACTACTTTAAAAACCGTTGGGATACATTTTTGATTTTAGTATAAATAGGAGTGTCACAAAACACATTTTGTCATTTTTACTAAAAACATAGAAGGAAGAATATCGCAAAATGAGCTGCAGGTGAGGAATTTTAACATAATGTTTAGAGGCTTAACCGTACATTTGTAATAAACGATATTTTATTTTATACAGTTCATCACCAGTACCTGAACTAGCAGAAGACATTTTAAATGCAATGAAAGGTATTTTATCCGACGATGAAAATAGCTGTAATACACAGAAAGGTATACCCTACAATGCACATTACCGTTTTATTTATTAACATATTTATTAACTATCACACTTTTATGTATATAGAAATTATTTCAGGTGTTCAAATGTCGCCCAGTATTGCAAATAGTAAAATAAATTTGCTAGCCAAAGCCAACATAGATGCAGCTCCATTACAAAGGTAACCAACGAAAATTATTGTTTAGTCCCCAGTATAAAATTAATCTCTATTATTTTGCAGCAAAGCTATGGATATTGAACTTACATACGATGTTCAAGTGCAACTCAATAATGAAAATTGTGAAACAAGTTTGCTAAACAATATTAATCCAGCTCCATTTCAAAGGTAAGCAACGAAAATTATTATAATATAATTTTGTTAGTCCCCATTATACGATTAATCTTAATTATTTTTTGCAGCTTAACCGTTATGTTCGACTTTGATTCAGATGATTCTTTAGCTGACCCGAATTATGAAACAACGTTTGATTCGGAGTGCAGTGATGAAACACCAGTTGCAAAAAAATCAAAAAATTATGAAATCAAACGTAAGAAAAGAGTAAACGAGAAGCCTCATAAAATCACGTCGACATTGACTATAAATCTAGAAAATCCGGCTACTCCAACGAATCGTGAACTAAATCAAAATACTCCTCCGTCACGTAAGAGAAAAAAAAACGAATCTCTGTGGAAATGCAACGTACGTCGGGTTTGTCGTCAAAAAGGTCAATCCTATATTGATATTCTAGGAAATGCGCATGCTGCTAAATCAGTTAAACTTGTAAAGTGTTCCTGCACTTTTAGATGTTGCAGTAAATTTGACGAAACTGAACGGCAATTGTTGCATGAAGCGTTTTGGAGACTTGACGATAAAGCAAAAAATCACTATTACGCGCAGTTTGTGCAAAGAACGCCGGCCAAGAGGAAAACTAAAAAACATCCTGTTAAGAAACGCGAATTCTCTTATTGTTACTTTTTTAAGTTACACGATGAGTTAATAAGAGTTTGCCAAGCTTTCTTTTTAAAAACGTTGGATATAAGTTCAAGACGAATCCAATGGTTTTTTGCCAATAAGTTTAATGAAGTGACCGGTATTGCAACATCTCCTACGAAAGGGAAGCACATTAAAAAAAAGATCCCAAATAATAAATTAGACGAAGTTAGAAATCATATTAAAAGTTTTCCTCGCATGGAATCACATTACTGTCGAGAAAAAACTCAAAAGGATTATTTAGGTAGTAACCTAAGTATACAAAAAATGTACAATTTATATAAGGAATCATGCGAGGGAACTCCAGTAAAAGGCCACATGTATTCTAAAATTTTAATGAAGAGTTTAATTGTGCATTCCATTTGCCTAAAAAAGACCAGTGCGATCTGTGGGCACAATTTAAAAATAAACCTAATTTAAATGATGCAGATCAGACTAAATTCAGTCTACATGAAAATAATAAGATTCATGCAAAATCTGAGAGATAAAGATAGGAAAAATAAAGATGAAAACACGGCAATAATTACCTACGATCTAGAGAACGTATTCGCTCTGCCGAAAGCAGAAATATCAAATTTTTATTACAAAAGAAAATTTGCCGTATATAATTTGACCGGGCATTGTAATCTAAATAAAACTACGTACTGCAGTCTGTGGACAGAAGCACAAAGTGGGAGAGCTGGAAATGATATTTCCAGTGCACTCTATAAGATTTTAAAAACCGTTGTCCAAGATCTCCAAACAATTAACAAAATAGTATTGTGGTCAGATAGTTGTGTGGCACAAAATAAAAACAGAGTAAATACCACTATGATTTTGAAATTTCTTCAGGAGAATCCAAAAATAGAAGCTATAATACATAAATATTCGGAGCCGGGGCATAGTCAGCTACAGGAGATAGATTCTGTGCATAGTGCCATAGAAAGACATTTGCGAGGGGTTACAATTGACAGCCCAGTGACATTATTGGAGCAATTAAAAAAAATAAACTATGACAGAGTCCATTTAAAAATTATGCAGTTGAAGGATGTTGATTTTTATAATTTTAATTTAGCATCTAAAATATTTACCAATATGTTGCCGTTCTTAAAAGCTAGAATTATTCAATACAAATCTGAAGATTTGGGAGCCGTTGATTATAAATGCACGTTATCTGCCACAGAACCATTCACAAATATAAAATTGTTCAAAAACTGTAAAAACAATATCTCGAAAATAGTGGTAAAACCGTTCATCAATTCAATTGGGCAGTTAGTGAGGAAAAGAAGAAGGACATTAAATCAATGATGAGATATATGGATAAAGTCGATGTCGACTACTACAACGCTGTACTAAATAAACAAAATGATCTGGATCAGCTAAAAAATGTGATTCCAAAACCTAGAAGAGCTTTAACGAAAGTTATTACTCCACGAAGTAATAAAACAAAAAAATAATCCAAATTTAAACCTTTTCTAAAATTAATTTGAATTTAGAATTGTAATACTTTGTTACATGATTTGTCTCTGTTATTTATTTGAAGTCTGAGCTATTATTTTTTAAATATCTTGTTGGTTGTGAACCTGTAACGTTGAATTCCTTTAGTTTATATTATTATTTTTTGTCCAAATAGGGGTGAAAATAAAATCATATTTTTTTGTGATTTACCAAAGAACTCCAAAATTTTTTAATTTTAAGTTGTTATGCAATGATGAATTTTTATATAAATTGTTATTTTTATATCGTTAATTAAATAAAAATTAAAAATAATAATAATTAAAGTTGACTATTTTTAATTAATTTTCTATGGAAGCATGACTTATTCACAAATTAGAATTCAGTTTTTAAATGATACATAAGCAACTGAAAATTTTTGTAAAAGTGTTATATACAATACAAATTCAAAAAATCTGAAAAATTTTTATGTCACATATGCATTTTGAAAAAAATTCTAATCCAATTTTCGGAAAAACTATAGTTCTAAACAGAAAACTTTTTGGATGTAAAAGTCAGGGTATTGGATACTTCCAAATGACTCAAAAAAATATATTAAAAAGTTTATAGGTATCAAATTATAATCACTTAAACTATAAATGCATTTATCTCCAATTTACCTTTTTGTTGTTTAAAACACTTAAATACTGGGGTGACGATATGTAGATAAAACAAAATAAAAATTAAATTAAATTAAATTTTTGAAGAGGATAGAAAAAACACGTCTATCCTCTTTGACGAACACTCGCTCCCCCTTCCGTTCGTACTATACATACATATGTCTGAAAACTAATAATCTGTAGCGATTTCTATTTCATTTAATCTAATTCAAAATTTAAACTTTAAAAAAAAACGAATTTCAATTTTTTTTACTCGCCGTATAAATTGATGTAACGTTAGTTTCGCGTAGCGACATCTTTTATCCAGCGGTTTCGCACATAAATAATTAAATATATATGATTAAATATTTTTGACTAACGGTCGGTCGTTGACCGAAGAAGCAAGTCGTGTTTTTGTCGTTTTCCTCGAGAAATTATTAAATTTTATTTTATTTATTTATTTGTTCGTTTTTGTGTGAAGTGATATATACAGTTGCGGCCAAAAAAATATCAGCGCACTTTAAACAGAAAAACATACTCATATTTTTTCATATTTCTCATAATGGCAGTGAGTGAAAAATGTTAATTTTATTTATTTAATTAGTGTATTTGCAAAATATTTTTTGGTAAATCAGTAAATACTACATTTGTTTTAAATTAATTTTTGTTAATAATGCAGAAAAATTTGTCATTGGCAAAATAGTCGGCCGTAGTAAGCATTGTACTACGAAGAAACGCAATCTAATCCTTAGTCTGCTTGGTCAAGGAAAAACATATTCCGTTATTCAAAATATCTGTGCTCTGCTAAAATAATTTCGAATGCTAAAGCGTACAAAGAACAGCCTGAAACTTGAGGCCGAAATAATATGTTGTTCCGTAAATGGGTAACCCAAATAGTACGAAACTCTAAGTGATCCGGTTGCACCAGTAACGGTTATTAAAAAAGCTCTAAAAGTACCCGCTAGTATTTGTACTATCAGAAGATATCATAAAAACAATAATTGAAATACCCGCAGTCCCAGAAAAGTGCCATTTTTAAAGAAAAGTCATGCATACGAACGTAAAAAATTTGCTTTGCAAAAAAGGAATAGCCAATCGAAAAATGGTATAATATTCTATGGTCGGATGAGAGCAAAATTGTATTATACGGTAATTCTGGATCAAGAAGATACGTCAGACGAGCACCTAATACTAAATTTCTTCCTAGAAATACACTTGCAACCGTAAAACATGGTGGATGCAATATAATGATAGGGGCCTGTTTCTCATATTACGAAGTAGGACCAATATTCTGGGTTAAACCAAATATGGATGCAAGCGCTTATGTCAATATCCCTCAAACTGTAATGTTGCCTTATGCACGAGATGAAATGCCACTGCGCTTCATATTTCAACAGGACAATGATCCGAAACAGACTAGCAAAACGGCGAGAAAATGGTTCGATAAAAAAAAAATTCGGGTTATGAGTTGGCCTGCGCAGTCACCTGATCTCAACCCAATTGAGAATTTATGGGCTGATGTTATAGCAGCTGCTTCGAAAGCAAATCCTACTAACAAAAATCAGCTATGGGAGGTGGTTGAACAAGGATGGTATTCAAACCTACAGAGCTATATACAGAGTTGTACATACAGAGTTAAATATTTCTGGTATATACATGGACATTTGTAGAACATATTGTTCTGTTTAATTTGGCTACCCTAATAAATATGTATGTGTTTGTCTTTGTGAGAAGAGTATGTTTGAATTGAATTCAGATTCCTCTGTACGCAATACATAACAAATTATTTATGCATTTCAAAGTTTAATACAAGGTATTGTTTATGGAGATGCACCAAAAAGTGGAAACATAATAATAATTTATGTCTTGTTATGTTATTGTTATTTATTCTGATCGTATTTCGGCTTAGTTTAATTATTATTATTGAAATTTATATTGTGTCTTTGTGTAAAATCCAAAGCAACTGTAATTCTAGGTAGATGCATGTAGTTTTGAATTCATGGCAGTGCATGTATATGACAAAATAATTAGATATGATGGGGCATCGGTTGAAAATCATTTTTATTAGATGAAATGCGTTGATAAAATTTATATTTTTGTTTTATTTTATTTAATCGTCAAAAATACAGGAGTTTTTCGTAAGTTGAATTTAGTATTTTGTTCAAGCGATTTTCTTTGGGACAAGGTTGGTAAAGTTTTGGAGTCTGTAACTAACAAGGCCTCCATTTTAGGACCACCTGTTGTTAACAGAATTGTCAATCATGTAGAAAATATCCTGGGACGGTCGCTTCGCCAGCTGCTCAGCCTGGGGGGGTTAAATTCAGTTAGATTGACCTGTAACTGACCGCTATTTATCCAGGAAACGAAAAAGTACAACCCATCTATATACGACCACCGAATACTCACATCAATTTAGGTTCCCATATAATTTTATCACTTAGCACATTTTTAAATTTAAAACGAAACGCAAATATTTACAATTAATTGACTAATAGTTTTTAACATTTTATTAAATTGAATTAAATAAAGGATTTTAATAAAAAAAATAAATATTGAAATTAATTCAGTTATAAGTAATCATTAAAAAATTTAATTATTACTATACAAGGAATTTTTAACACGGTACACCATTTCTTTAAATAATAATTTCTTAACATAATTGGGGTTTCTTTTAATTAATTTAATGAATTACCTAAATTCCCCATTTGAACACTTAATATTTAATAATTTTTTTCTTTTTTATAAATAAATAATTTGTAATAAATAATAATTAAGAATAATATAAATAATTTAGTTTACCTAAATTTACATGTTAATTGAACAATGGCGATGTTGATGATGATGATGCAAAAAAACACGAACTTGTTGTCTTCATTTGAATGGATTTTAAATGTCGTATTCGTTGATTATATTCCGATTAAACTGACATAAATGTTTTATTTATTTTTATTTTTCCGTAGATTTAGTTTTTTTCACATGGAACTTTATTAACACCGTAGTTCAATTAGGTTAATTTCAATTTGTTAATTTTAATTTTTGGTTTTATTTTGGATTAATTTATTTGATAATTTACATTACTTATGTTTTTCTTTTGTTTTTACATATAAGTATATAACTATTTTTTGTGAGCGTTCATTTTACATATTCACTATTTCCTTAATTAAGTTTTAATTTAAATACAATTTTTGTGAACGTCCATTTAAACTTAATTTTACATAGCTTTAACTACTCTAGGGTTTCATTGGAACACTAGTATTTTTTTATGTTAAACCGAAAAATGTATCGAAACTTTTTTTTTGTGATTTTATTGATTGTCAATTTTTAATTTAAATTTGATTGTAATTTACAACAACAACAACTATATATTTGCGTTTGTTTCACTTTTTATTCACGCCATTCTTTTTTTTTTTTTCTTATTCACTAATTTAGTTAATTAAATATAAACTATGTAACAATACCAAAGAAATTTATTGTTTTTATTTTTCATATTGATTTGGAATCACATATTCATGATCCATTTCAATCCAATAAAATTATTCTTTTACAAAAACACTTTCTTTTTAATTTTTTATTTCAATTTTTTTTTGTGTACTGTCACTAATTATAATTGTGTGTACTCAAATTTTTCTATTTTTTTCCGTCCTCGTCAAAACAAATTTCTGCTTATCCCATCCAAAAACAATAACACTCCCTCCACAAGTTAATTTCTTTTTTTTTCCTTACCATATGCAACAATCGATCACTCTCGATAATTATTTTTGTACCAAACCAAATATTAGTAACCTGATGGTGGTCAGGTATTTTATGGCAGTATGGAGGCCTTACAATCGTGGGGACGACCCATCTGAGAGATGTCTCAAAAGAGCCGGGCATAACAATCAGATTTCTAACTATCCGAGTATCAAACGACTTACGTGATGTGCCATAATTTTTTAATTGACAAACATCAATTTAGATCATAAAAAAAAGGTATAAATACTATATGCGACCACTAGTTCTTTATATCTTTAAGGTGATATATACCCAAGACTTTCCCGTACTCATCCGCCAATTCATACGCCACATTTCCCACTGCTCTTAATACATAAGCAATTTGATATTTTGGGGCAAGTTTTGCTGAATAATTTTTTCCTGCATCGCTTTGTATGAAATTCCTAGCAAAAACTTTTTGACCTACTTGAAGCTGCCGTTGTTTACTTCGTAGGTTATACGACTCAAAGTTTCTTCCGTAAGCTTCTTTTAGATGACGAAGAATACTGGTTTGTGCCATCGTTTGTCGATCGGCATTAGATATCCCAATTTCTTTTCCCCCAAGGTTTAGTAATGTACGTATCAATTCATATTGTGAGCCATGTCCTATATGGTGCTGCCCAAACATGATATAATGTGGAGACTGTTTGGTACTCTGATGTATAGAATTACGTAATGCAAGTGCTATAGAACTGATATATGTATCCCAATTTCGATGATCTTCTTTAATATATGATCGAATCGCCGTTATAATAGATCGGTTCACTCTCTCCGACATATTGGATTGAGGAGAATATTTTGGAGTTCGAACTTGTTTGACCCCATATTCTTCTAAAAAACTTCGAAAGGTATTGGAGGTAAACTGGGCTCCATTATCACTTATCAGATAATCGGGAACTGAAAATAAGTCAAAAACCTGTTCCTTCAAAAATAACATAACGTTTTTGGATGTGGCCTCTCTCATTGGTTTTAACAAGGTGAACCTTGAATATTGATCAAGAACAACAAATAGAAAACAATTTCCAGATTTTGATCTGGGGTATGGACCAAGGAAGTCAATATATATTCTCTCCCAAGTACGAGTAGCTTCTACATATTTCCCCATAGCCGGTCGGGTCACGTAATTTACGGGTTTAGAAACTTTACATATCTCACATTGTTTAATGTAATTTGAAACATCGTTGCACATTCCGGGCCAAAAAAATTGTCTTCGCAAATATTCTAAAGTTTTTACAAGTCCAAGGTGAGCAGCAGAGGGAGGACAGTGTGCGTCTACTATTATAGAGGTTACTAACGTCTTAGGAATGTACAGTTTCCACTGAGGCAAATCGTTATAAGGATTTTGCGTTCCAAATGGAGAATTATAAAAAATCCGATCATTAACCACCTTAAAATTTAAATTTACTTCCGGTTTGTTTTTAAGCTTTTCTAGCAAGTCTTGGTATTCAGGTCTACACAAGGTCTATACAAGGTCTACACTACAAGTCTCAAGTAAATAACAATTAGGGTTGAAGTTAACAAAAAGTTCATCGGCATGCTTTCGCGACAGAGCATCCGGCACTACATTTTCGGATCCCTTGCGATATTCTATCTTAAAATTGAAGCCCTGTAATTTTAAACACCACCGCGCCAGCCGACCATTTAGCTCTTTTTGACTCATTAACCAGGTCAAACTGGCGTGGTCTGTTATTACAGTAAACTCAAATCCCTCAACATAATGCCTAAATTTTTTTATGCTTACTACTGCTGCAAAACACTCCAATTCAGTCGTGCTGTAATTCCGTTGAGCAGAATTGAGTTTTGCTGAAACATAAGCTATTGGACGTTCTTCATTGGACTCAGACTTCTGGAATAATACTCCACCTACTCCTGTTTTGGAAGCATCACACTGTATGAAAAAGGGGCGATTAAAATTTGGATGGCACAAAACCGGTGCAGATGATAGCGATTCCTTGAGTGAAATGAATGATTGTTGAGCTTCATCATTCCATATAAATTTTTTTGTTTTTTTAAGTAGGTCTGTAAGTGCCGCAGTCACATCCGAATAATTTCGAATGAATCGTCTATACCAGCCGGTCATGCCTAAAAATCTTCGAAGTTGACGAAGGTTTTTCGGAGGTGGATAGTCCGTCATTGCAGCTACTTTATTCATATCTGGCTTTAAGACACCATTTCCCACAATATAACCCAGATATTTAAGTTCACGCAAAACAAAATTACTTTTCTCTATGTTAATTGTTAATTTTGCTCTGTGGAGTAGATTCGCAATTTTACTCAATAATTTTAGGTGCTCGTCGAATGATTCAGATGTTACCAGCAAATCATCTAAGTAAACAAAAACTTTATGATGTAGTTCATACGGTATAACTTTATCCATGAGCCTGCACATTGTCTGAGGAGCATTGCAAAGCCCGAATGGCATGACAGTAAACTGGTAGAGGGGTCTACCAGGTACAGCAAAAGCCGTCTTATCCCTTGACCTCTCATCTAAGGGGATCTGCCAAAATGCTTCTTTTAGGTCTATACTTGAAATATACCTCGTTTTGCCTAGCCGACCAAGCAACCCTTCAATGTGAGGTAAGGGATAAGCCGCCTTCACTGTAACCGCATTTACCTTCCTCGCGTCAAGGCACAAACGGACTTTGCCATTGGCTTTCCTCACCAATGTGACAGGTGAACTCCATGAACTACAGCTTTCTTCAATCACACCTAGAGCGAGCATACGATCTAATTCTTTATATAGTTCATTTTGAACGGCCGGGGATATTGGGTAATGGCGTTGTTTAATGGGAACAGCGTCACCTACATCGATTGAATGCGTCAAAATTTGAGTTTTTCCTAAACCTAAAATTTCAGAAGATGGAAATTCCTTTATTATTAGGTCGAGCCTCGACTTTTGTGACTGTGACAAATCGTGGAAGATTAGTTCAGAACCAGCTTTATTAGCAGAAGAAACCAATTCATTAACTTCGGTGGGTTGGTTTAGTTGACTTGATGGAACGTGAATTTTTAATCCAAACGCTTTCCAGAAATCAACCCCTAAGTAGAGATTTTGGGTAAGATTTGGTGCTAAGTGTAAGGTCAGAAAGCGGGTCTGATTCATAAATGTTACAGGCACTCTAATGTGGCCTAAAATACTCTCTGAAGAGCCGCTAGCGGTTTTAACAGAAGATCTTAAATGGTGAAATTTTACATTGGGCCAATTCCGAAACCTTTCGCTACCACAGCCTAACACTGATACGTTTGCCCCACTATCCAATAAACCAATTTGCTTTTCGCCCAATATTTGAATTTCTGCGTAAGGTCGACCATCCGCAAAGTTGTTTATTAGAGATTCAGCCAATAGTTGTTTATATTTTTTCCGACTATACCAATAATTTTTAACTCTTCCTGATTTTAATTGATTTGGTCCTGAATCGAGAGGCACATAAATAGATTTAGAATTTATTCGTTCGTATTGGATGCTTGATCCTGGGAAGTCCTCATCTCTGGTTTGTGTTGTTCTGGTTTGGCTGTCGTTACTTTTGGAGGCCAGGCACAGCTTATCCCTGCCCCCTTGATGGCATTTCCCGAATTACGCTTACAATTAGTGCAATATGGTTTAAGTACCCCTGGAGTATCACAACCAAAACAAAATTTATGTTTTAAAGGAACCGTGCAATTTTTGAAAATATGGTCAGATTGGTAACAATTCCAACATCCCTCATTTACCTTAACTGCAAATTTCCTGTTGGTAAACAAGTTTGTAACTGGCCGATAATTTCTTTGATCAGTATTAAACGCACAAATTTCTTCGTCGTAATCTACGGGTGACAATAAATCATTAGATTGTTCATTGGAAGTAACTAGTTCATTGACTTGACGTCGCTGGCACATCATTTCGGGAACAAACCCAGTTCTAGTCCAAGTATCTTCGAAAGTCACACATAACTGAACCATTTGCTCTAGTGTTGGAAAATGTCTGTCTACTAATTTGTCTTGCAACCCTGCTCTCATGTTTCGACGTATTGTATACATCAGCTGAGTATCCGACAAAGGAACTTCAAATTGGAGGGACAAGGATAGCATATCATTATACAAATCTTGAAATGGTTCCCGGAATCGTTGCTTACGTGAATCCAAAATGTGCCGGAGATCATCGTCTGTTTGACGGTCTTGGAACCTTTTAATTATGTCATCTCTTAACTTCGACCAATTCACACCCGGATTCTTTTCAATATATATCCAATACCATTCATGTGCTATCCCTTTAAGTATATAACTAATATCATTGACCAATTGTTCAAATGGCAACTTGTTCGCTTCAGCTAAATGTTCAAGCTTAAACATAAATCTTTTCACAGGCGAACCCTTTGGAGAACCGTCAAAAGTTATGTTCCATTTCATAACGTTGCATTGAAGATAACTATATTTACCTTCAGATTGACTATTTTGGATCGTAAATAAATTTTGACGTTGCTGATTTGGTGAACGATTTGGAAACATTTCATCACTTTGCTGTGGGTGTTCCGAACTTAATCCAGGGATGTTAAACGTATTTTGATTATCAAAGGACATCAGTTCTTTTCCCATGCTTTTAGCCTGTTTAATCATAGCAGACTTAGAGGGGCCGGGTTTAGAATTTGATTCTACAATATTATCGTTTCGATATGCGATTGATGAAATATCTGAACTTTCATCATCCTCCCGTTCAGGGATGGTTAACTGCTCCAGTTGCCCTAAGGAAGTGTTGAAGTAAATTTGTTTTTGAATTGTTTTATCATGAATATCAATAATTTTACTAGTCGTGTTTAAGAGATCTTCAACATCACCCGATATTACGGAATTAGTAAATCTGATACGCTTTAACCGATAATTAATATGCTGTAATCTAGATGATAACCGCGATAAAGGATTTTCTTCAAATGTACCAGAATAAGTGACTTTAATTAAAGCAAAAATATATTTTAGTTTAATCTTTAAATTTTGTAACTCGCCTTTGGGGTCTAGTTTCGCACTTTCATGAGGCATATTCGGCCTTAACACCGGATGGGTATCTTCGATCTTAAGAATATCCTTAAGTTTATTCAGACGCTCCAATGGCGAACCTTCAATGGAACGCAACTTACATTCGACCTCAAATTCATCGAATTCCAAGTGTTCGACGTCCATTTTGCGAAATGGTAATATCAATTAATGTAAATGGAATGTGTAGTATTTATATAATTTTAGGTTTGGATGAATATAAACAAAAATTTGTTTTTAATCTTACCCGCAAAAAAAAATATTAACCAGCACACAAAAATAAATTACGGAAATTTCCAAAATTTCCAAAATAATAAATTAATAACTGTTAAACAATAACAATAAATTCGACTTCAAATAAATATATGATAATAAGTTATAATTGGATATCAATAAATCATTAAAGTTGGGAACCAAAATTGAGCGAGTACCACGCTATGAAAATAAAATTCATTTATGTAAGAGGTTAGTGTCTTCATATAATCATTATAATATATAGATGGGTTGTAGTTCACAAGTAGTGAGGAAACAGAATGGGTTTGAATGATCCGAAAACACCCTTCAAAGTATTACAAGAAATCCAAACAGAATCGTTAGTTAACTTGCTTTACTTTGGACAGAATTGTTATTTAAAAAAAAAAATGAGGGGAAAAACACTCCACAAATCGTATTCAGTACGAACATTGAAATCAAAACCAAAAACGGGAAAAACAATGCGATAACACGAATTGTAGAGGATCGAGAAGAGTTTATATGAATAACAATACCAAAACAATAATCAAAACGTCAAGTTATTTAACGGAAATGTATGACAAAATATCACCCATATAAACCCGCCCGATAAAAAAAATATTTACAAATAGGAACATAATTAAATGATTAAATTTAAATTGAAAATTTAGTATTTATAGACCGAGACAACAATGATTCAAACACATCGAGGTAATCGAAACAGCCAATCTGGGTACACAAATTGCGACATGAATCATTGCTAATCTTTCAATGGTGTAATCACCCTACTCCTCATGCCACAAAACATGGTAATCGAAACCCAAAATGGGGAATCCATGCTTACTCATGAAAAGTAAAATATCAAGAGTGTTCGAAAAGTAGTATTGCAAAACAACAAAATCAAAACGTAAGATTTTACGGAATTGTTATTGTATATCCACTAGTCGAACAATCCTGATAAAACAAACCAATTCTGAAGTTGGGATTAATGTAACATTGAAAAAAAAAATGATAGAAAAAAAAGTTGAAAAGAACCTTTTACGGTTGGGCGCCACTGTAACTAACAAGGCCTCCATTTTAGGACCACCTGTTGTTAACAGAATTGTCAATCATGTAGAAAATATCCTGGGACGGTCGCTTCGCCAGCTGCTCAGCCTGGGGGGGTTAAATTCAGTTAGATTGACCTGTAACTGACCGCTATTTATCCAGGAAACGAAAAAGTACAACCCATCTATATACGACCACCGAATACTCACATCAATTTAGGTTCCCATATAATTTTATCACTTAGCACATTTTTAAATTTAAAACGAAACGCAAATATTTACAATTAATTGACTAATAGTTTTTAACATTTTATTAAATTGAATTAAATAAAGGATTTTAATAAAAAAAATAAATATTGAAATTAATTCAGTTATAAGTAATCATTAAAAAATTTAATTATTACTATACAAGGAATTTTTAACACGGTACACCATTTCTTTAAATAATAATTTCTTAACATAATTGGGGTTTCTTTTAATTAATTTAATGAATTACCTAAATTCCCCATTTGAACACTTAATATTTAATAATTTTTTTCTTTTTTATAAATAAATAATTTGTAATAAATAATAATTAAGAATAATATAAATAATTTAGTTTACCTAAATTTACATGTTAATTGAACAATGGCGATGTTGATGATGATGATGCAAAAAAACACGAACTTGTTGTCTTCATTTGAATGGATTTTAAATGTCGTATTCGTTGATTATATTCCGATTAAACTGACATAAATGTTTTATTTATTTTTATTTTTCCGTAGATTTAGTTTTTTTCACATGGAACTTTATTAACACCGTAGTTCAATTAGGTTAATTTCAATTTGTTAATTTTAATTTTTGGTTTTATTTTGGATTAATTTATTTGATAATTTACATTACTTATGTTTTTCTTTTGTTTTTACATATAAGTATATAACTATTTTTTGTGAGCGTTCATTTTACATATTCACTATTTCCTTAATTAAGTTTTAATTTAAATACAATTTTTGTGAACGTCCATTTAAACTTAATTTTACATAGCTTTAACTACTCTAGGGTTTCATTGGAACACTAGTATTTTTTTATGTTAAACCGAAAAATGTATCGAAACTTTTTTTTTGTGATTTTATTGATTGTCAATTTTTAATTTAAATTTGATTGTAATTTACAACAACAACAACTATATATTTGCGTTTGTTTCACTTTTTATTCACGCCATTCTTTTTTTTTTTTTCTTATTCACTAATTTAGTTAATTAAATATAAACTATGTAACAATACCAAAGAAATTTATTGTTTTTATTTTTCATATTGATTTGGAATCACATATTCATGATCCATTTCAATCCAATAAAATTATTCTTTTACAAAAACACTTTCTTTTTAATTTTTTATTTCAATTTTTTTTGTGTACTGTCACTAATTATAATTGTGTGTACTCAAATTTTTCTATTTTTTTCCGTCCTCGTCAAAACAAATTTCTGCTTATCCCATCCAAAAACAATAACACTCCCTCCACAAGTTAATTTCTTTTTTTTTCCTTACCATATGCAACAATCGGGGGTTGGGGGTGCGCTTCAATAGGGTAGGAGTTGACCGTTTATAGCCACGACTTTCGTGAACTATATTCCAGCTCTGCAACTATGTAGAGGCCACCAAATGTGTCTAGTATACCTCCTCGTGGTGACACCCGGGCAACGATTTTAAAATCGGCTAAATACTAGAGGCGAGTGGATTACACTATAAATATACAATATGCAATGAGTAAAACAGAAGGAAAAAATACCCCAGGTGGTAAACCAATAGAAATATTGGGCAATCCACTCTCTGATGAGACTGGCCCTAAGGATTCTGGGGAGGGCCGATCCTTGCATACACAAAAAAACAAAAATATGGAAATAGTAAACAGCCCGTTCCACAAGGGAGGAAACGTTGCTAGATCTCCTGAGAAAACTTTTAATTTCTCATCTGAAAATTTTAACATGGAACGATTCCAAAATAATAAGGGCGCAACAGCAGCACCCCAACAAGCAAGTATAACAACCTCATATAACTATGGTGAAACATCTATTCTTGAAAGTGGTACTTCAGAAAAAGAGCTAACGTTATACAAACAATGGCAAAAAGTAACTGATGAGAAAAATCAGCAAAGCATTATTATTCTCAATTTACAACAACAAATTGACGAACTAAAAAAAGAAATGATGCAATTAAAGCAGAACGAAACTCAAGCTAAGCCATCAATGAAGCAGAACCAGAATACCGAACTTAACGCCAACAATGTTAAATGTCCAACCGAATCATCAATAATACAGAAACAAAACACCAATTCTAATGTTAATAAAAACGTTGAATATCAAACCGATGAGGAAGACTTAGCTAAAGAAACAGAATGGATTCGTGCTAAGTCTAGAAAAAGTAAAAAGAGAAGGTTAAATAATACACCGTCACCACCACAAAAACCACAAACTCTGGATCAAAACACTCAGCCTCAAAACGTTGAGACAAATATCAAAACAGATAGAAAAACACCTCCCCCACCACCGATCATAGTAGATGATGTTAAAAATTATCACGTTTTCTATGATATAATTAAGGCGAGTGTTTCAGAAGAATCATTCATCACTAAATTGATGAATCAAAATAAAATAAGCATCAACGTAAATAGCGTCGATGCATATAGAAACGTAGTGAAAACTTTGACCGAAGGCTCATTTATCTTTCACACGTATGAAAATAAACAAGAAAGGCCAATCAGAGTTATGGCAAGGAACTTACATCATACATGTAGCCCAGAACGAATTAAAGAAGAATTATCATCGAAAGAATTTAAAATAATCAGCGTAATGAACAAAGTTAGCTGGAGAAATAAAAAGAAGCTAGACATGTTTGTACTAACATTCAGTTGTGACGAAAATATAACTAAAATATATAAGATCACTAGTTTATTGGGTTGCAAAGTGGAAATTCAACCACTTAGAAAGTCTAAACTAGTTCCGCAATGCCAAAAGTGTCAGGCATATGGACATACGCAAAGATATTGTGGCAAACTTCCAAGGTGTGTTAAATGTGCCGGACACCACCTAACTGGAAAATGCGACAATCCACAAGCTCAACTTAAATGTGTACACTGTGGACAAGGTCATCCTGCTAACTATCGAGGATGTATTGTTGCAAAGGAAATTCAGAAAATGAAAAACCAAAGGATGAATAAAACTCAAATGTATGGCCAGTCAAATCGATATGAGAGGCATGCAAAACAAGACAATGGGCAACCATTTGGCCGCCAACTAAGAACTGAAGGTGTTACATATGCTGAAGTAACAAGTGGCGTAGTCAATAAACCCCAGCAAAAATCTAAAGATGTAGACATCAGTCAAACATTACAAGATATTCTCATGAAATTAACAAAATTTGATGAGAGGCTACAAAAATTGGAAGATAGAGCATTGGGAGCTAGACCCAAATCAACACAAAAATGAACAACACAATGAAAATCATGTCATGGAATGCTAATGGTTTGCTCCGGCATCAGCAAGAACTACAAGCAGTCCTCGACATTGAGAATATAGATGTGTGTCTTATTTCGGAAACACATTTTACTAAGCAATCCTACATAACATTTAAAGGCTATTGCATATATCACACTATTCATCCAGATAATTCAGCCAGAGGAGGAAGTGCAGTCATCATTAAAAAAAATATCCAACATTTTGAAGAAGCAAAGTACGGAAAAGAAGAAATTCAGGCCACAGTGGTTTATATAAAAACGGAAAACTTTCCTATTGTTGTGGCAGGATTATACTGTCCACCAAGACATTCAATTAAAAGCAAACAATACTCAGAGTTCTTTAAGCGTCTGGGAAAAAGGTTCATAATAGGTGGTGACTTCAATGCGAAGAATACTCACTGGGGTTCTAGATTAACTACCACTAAAGGAAAAGAATTATTGATTGCCATCAAAGAAAATGGATGTGAATCCATTTCAACAGGTAAACCAACATATTGGCCAACTGACCCAGGGAAAATACCTGACCTGATCGATTTTTTTATAACCAAAAATATTTCTAATAATTTTATGAAAGTTGAAGAAAGCCAAGATATGAGCTCAGATCATTCTCCAATAGTCCTAACTCTAAGCGAGTATATCATCCAAAAAGGGAATAATCCAGTATTAACCAACAAATATACGAACTGGGAAAGTTTCAAAGTACACCTGGAACAAAGAATACTTTTGAAAGTTCCTTTAAAAACTATGGATCAACTGGACATAGAAGTAGAAAAGTTCATTACAGATATTCAATAATCAGCATGGGAAAGTACTCCAGAAATCAAATCAAGGCTAAAAGGAAATAACTATCCAATAGAAATTAGAAATCTCCTTAGGGATAAACGCAAATCCAGAAAAAATGGCACCAAACTAGAGCTCCACAGGACAAAAAAGACTAAATAATCTTACTCAACAATTAACAAGAGAAATTCAGAAATTAAAAAATGAGTCAGTTAATTTCTACTTAAGTAAGTTAACGAATGATAGTAATACGGATTATTCGCTTTGGAAAGCAACTAAAACTCTGAAAAGGCCAATAATGAGGATCCATCCTATCAGGAAAATGGATGGAACATGGGCAAGGAAAAACAAAGAAAAAGCTGAAGGTTTTGCCAATCATCTTGAAAATATATTTCAACCTCATGAATGTCAATTACGAGAAATATTGGATGAAAACATAACACAAATTCTCGAAGATGTCACCCCTACATCGACTACTGAAGTAGCAAATGAAATTAAAAACAATTTAAACTTAAAGAAAGCACCAGGGTTTGACCTGATTACCGGAGAAATAATAAAGCAGCTACCGGGAAAAGCTACGGTAAAGTTAACTAATATCATAAACGCCGCATTTAGGTTAAAATATGTACCCAAACTTTGGAAAGTGGCTGAGGTCATCATGATTCCCAAACCAGGAAAACCGCCACATCTAATAAGATCATATAGGCCTATATCGTTGTTGCCGATAATGTCCAAACTCTTTGAAAAGCTACTATTAAAAAGGCTTAAACTAATAACTGAAAAAAATAATCTAATTCCGAATCACCAATTTGGTTTTCGCAGTGAGCACTCAACTATCTATCAAGTACATAGAATAACCAATATTATTGAGAAGACTTTAGAAGAGAAAAAAGTTTGTTCAGCAGTATTCCTTGATGTAGCGCAGGCCTTTGATAAAGTTTGGCACGAAGGATTAATCTACAAACTCAAATTAATCCTACCGAAACAGTACAGCATAATACTGGAATCATATATAACGGAAAGATATTTCAGGCTTAAGCAAGAAGATGAATATTCAGAGCTTAAGGGAATAAAAGCAGGAGTTCCACAAGGAAGTGTACTTGGGCCACTTCTGTATTTACTATACACCCGAGATGTCCCAATCCCACAAAACAACATGATAGCCACTTTCGCCGATGACACAGCTATCATGGCAGTAGGTGACAACAACTCAGATACAGCAGAGCAATTACAAAACGCCATAGAGCAAGTACACAATTGGACAAAAAAATGGCGCATAAAACTAAATGAAACTAAATCTGTACATGTTGACTTTACGAACAAGAGATTAGTTCATAAACCAGTATATTTAAATAATCAAGAAATACCACATGCAAACACTGCCAAATATCTTGGTATGACGTTAGACGCTAAACTTCGCTGGAAAGCTCATGTAAAAAAGAAAAGAGGCGAGTTGGAATTAAAATACAAAAAAATGTATTGGTTACTGGGAAGAAACTCTCATTTATCAATCCCTAATAAACTTCTGCTTTATAAGCAAATATTGAAGCCTGTTTGGACTTATGGTATACAGCTGTGGGGGTGTACCAAGCAGAGCAACATGGATATTATCCAACGATTCCAAAACAAAGTGCTAAGAAGCATCGTCAACGCACCATGGTTTGTCAGAAATAGCGACATCCACAAAGATCTGGGCATAGAACTCATCAAAACCGAAATTATGAAATTTGCTAGAAGTCATGAACAACGGCTACTTCACCATGTCAACATAGAGGCCAACCAGCTACTGGATAATACGGATTTAGTTAGAAGGCTCAAAAGAGTAAAGCCTTTTGAGTTAGTGTAAATCAGTTAAAATAAATCTTTATCTAGCGCACGACAAAAGCGCGATCAAATCATAAATATCAAAACTAAGGAGTACATCGATGGATGAACCCTTAAATTTCAGTAAAATGTAGTAATTTAAGTTAGAATAAAATTGCTTATTAGTCTTAGACTAGATTGTAATTAAAAAAGAAATAATAAAACAGAATTATTTTCAAAAAAAAAAAAAAAAAAAAAATATGCAACACTCGATCACTCTCGATAATTATTTTTGTACCAAACCAAATATTAGTAACCTGATGGTGGTCAGGTATTTTATGGCAGTATGGAGGCCTTACAAGTCCTGGACCAAATTGAATCTGAATTTAAATTTCGTTCAACAAATAATGGGTTTTAAATTTAATTTGGTTTATGTGTCAAATCATAGATTTTATCCAAATTGTTTTTTCAATTGGTACAAATAGGAAAATAATAGTTTTTGATTTATATTTGAGTTATTTAATATAATTTAGTATGGCAACTTTAAGCTCTTAGTATTTTATCTGTTCTTAATTATTTTAAATTATTGTGCAATGGGATTTAAATGGAATAGACTAGAGTAATAAGCAATTAATTAATTATTAATTTGGTCTGGAATTAGCTAATTAAGTTATAAATCTGAAAATTAAGCTTATATGGTTTCAGGTATTAGACGATTTTAAATTCGAATTTTAGAATTTTTCAAAAATTAAGTAATAAAATTAAATTTTTGTGTTGGAATTTAATTGATATAATTAGGAATGGATTCGATACATTGAAATTTTCAAATGAGAAACCGCGCGCGGCTTCAGTGTTTATCTATTATTGTTCATTATTTAATTATTTATTATGGGAGTTTTATTATTTACTTAAGTAGAATAAAGTAATAAACAATTAATTTTAATTTTGATTTTAGTGGTAATCCTGGAATTGGTTAATTAATTTCTTTAATTTCTGGAGTCAATAGCTAGTTAAGCTAAAGAATTGGAAATTAAATTTTATAGGGTTTCAGATTTTTCATTTTAATTTTAAAATTTTAGTTTAAAAAAAAGATATTTAGTGTTTAAAATTCTTAATTTAGAATTAAAATTTTTATTCATTTTGAATTTCAGGTTATTTAGTTTGTGATTAATTTCCTGTGCTTCAATTTAGATGCTGAATTGAATTTATTTTTTTAAGGGTGTTAGGGCTGATTTTAAATAAAGAATTAATGGTGAAGTAAATGATAGTTTTTGGTATTAGTATTGATATTGGTTAGTTAAAATGGTTTGAGTTTAGAAAACACCTGAGAAACTCGACGAATATGACACTGGCTGAGGTGACTGAGGGTGGTTTTTGTTTAATTAATGCATACACTAGAAAAGTGGTGAACCCGACGTATACAAAATAATGATACGTGATTTATTTGGCGAAACAAAAAAAAATTAAAAAATTAATATAATCGCCAACTAAAATATACAGAAAATAAGGTATAATATTGCACATGCTGTTGCTATCCTTTTTTCGCACTTTGACGTCACGTGAAGACAAAAATGCTGATATTTATATGGAGTTTCGTGATATTTTTATTAATTTTTTAAATAAATGGAAAATAAATGATATTTTTTGTATTCTGGCCATTAATTGTTTTTCGACTTTATGTTAAAATTAAACATTTCATTTTTGATTTTAGTTTTATACTGCAAAACTTTTGGAATTAAATCGCGAAAAGAGGCATGTTTTAATATTCGTGTCTAGAGCAGGCTGTTTGAGCACATTGCATAACAAGTTTCGGAATTTATGAGTACAATTTTTTTGTCAAATGCAGAAAACGTTTAGATTTTAATTATTTAATTCAAAAATTTGAGAGTGTTCGATTTTAAATATACTAAATTTGAATAATTCCTATTGCAACAAAACTATCAATTGTACTTCTGATAAGAACACATATAGAACACTAAACAGTGAATGGGTGTTTTGATTTATTTGTAGCGAAAACCATAAGACAATAAATGAAATAAGCCAGAGATTTAATTTTAATTTATAGTTTTATTTAATTTCCTTTTTTTTTCAAATTTATATTTTCTATTAACTGAGCGTTTAATAACCGAATTTTAAAAAACATTTTACACCTAAAAAACAATTTTTTTATTTGTAAATCTAATTCGACTTCGTTTGAATAAGATATTAAGTTTTTTATGTAGTTTCTTCCAATTTTTAATATCGTCGAATTACTTTTGTTGAAGATATCCTCTAGGTTAGGTTAGGTTAGAGCGGCTGCCAAAACGCACACTTAGACCGATGACGGTCCGTTGTGATACAGAGGGATCCTACTCCTCTTCCACCTTCACTGGAACCAATTTGAGCTACTTATGTAGCGTAAGATATCTCGCACATTGCAGTTCTTGAGATCCATAAGGCCGTCCAAACTATACTTGCCCAGATATTTGTGCCTCCTGTAAGCTAGCGCCGGGCATGAGCAGAGGAAGTGGCTCAGAGTCTCTTCCTCCTCCTCATCCATGCAGCTTCTACAGAAGTCATTTATATTGGTCCATATATATTGACATTATGTCTCAACCAAGTCAGCGCTTCCTCAATCGCTACCACCTCCGCCTGGTACACACTGCAGTGATCAGGAAGACTAACGGATAAATTCACATTTAATTTGTCACAAAAGACTCCTGCTCAGACTTTGCCGTCTAGCTTGGAGCCGTCAGTGTAAAATTGTATACAACCAGTTTCTGCTATTGATCTGTTCCCCCATGATTACCTTGAGGGGAGAAGAGTCCGAAAACCCATTTCAAAGCAAACAACCGGTGTTATGTAGTCACTATTCACCACATCTGCCTTTAGCGACCTGCCAATCGTCGAGTGGCCCTTCTGAAGACATTTCCACTCACCCACGGCAGAGAGTCGTGCAGCCGTAGTTGCCGCTATCTGCTTACCAAAGATGTCGACAGGAAGAAGGTAGAACATAGCCTCCAGAGCACGTATAGAGGTTGTCCTCAGTGCCCCGCTTATAAGCAAGCAGGCCGTTTTCTGCACCTTCTCTATCTTATTCTTATAAGTTTTCTTGTCTAGTGCTGGCCACCACACACTCACCCCGTACATCAAAATCGGTCTGAATACAGCGGTGAAAAGCCAGTGTACCAGCTCTGGTTTTAGACCCCATCTCCTTCCGACGGCGTTCCTACATGAGTACAGAGCCATGGTAGACTTCTTTACCACCTCTAAAATATTGCGCATCCAATTTAGCCTACTGTCCAAGATTATGCCCAGAAAAGTAATCCATTGATAACTATGTTCCAGAGAAGAGGTGATAGGGCACCACCTTGCGGAGTTCCTCTAACTACCCGCCTCCTAATAGTGGTTTCCCCCACATCCGCATTAATAATCCTGCCTTCTAGCATCTGATTTATTAATCTCCCCAAGGGGTCGTCCACACCTAAGAAAGACAGTCCTTCCCGAACTGCCTCCGGTTTGACATTGTTAAAGGCGCCCTCTATATCGAGGAAGGCTACCATACAGTACTCTTTCGAGTGGATTGATTTCTCAATTTTTCGCACCAGGGAATGCAGAGCCATGTCCACAGATCTCCCTTTCCAGTACGCATGTTGAGAAGTCGCCCACTTACTGGGTTTTATTTTTGTACGTATGTACACGTCGATCAATCTTTCCAATGTTTTCAACAGAAAGGATGATAGAGTTATCGGTCTTAGGTCCTTTGGGTAGGTCTGTGAATTCTTTCCCGTTTTCGGGATGAAAATCACCCTAACTTCCGTTCATTTCCTAGGAATATACATCAGTTTTAGACACCCCCTGAAGACCACCTCCAACCATGGGAGAATGATCGACAAGTGTTTTTGCAGCTCTGCTGCATGATACCGTCCGGGCCAGCCGATTTAAAGGGTTTAAAGCTGTTTAGTGCCCATAGGATCCGGTTCTTGCACACGATTTCCTCCGGGCACCCCGACTGAAGTAACTAGGGCTCGTTGGACTCTTAGATAAGATTTTCCTGAGGCGCGGAGTCTCCGAAACACCTTCCATTTTTCCACAGAATAGTCTCCAAGACCTCCTCCGCGCCCTCCTTAATTCCTTTTTATACTTTTTAAGGTGCTCCTTACAGGAGTCCCAGTCCTGAGTTTCCCTAGAGCCCTTTGCTCTATTGAATGCTTTCCTACACCCTGAACGTAAGATTCCCAGCTCCCTGGACCACCGTACCGGTTTCTGCTTCCCTTTAAGTATTCTCCTGGGGCATGCATTGTCCAAGGACAAGTTACAGGCGCATGTGATTTCCTCCACCAGTAAATCCAGCTCCTTCTCTGTGGCTGGTTGCCTCGGAACATCGGTCGGTAAGAGTCCTACTAACACTTCTCCGTATTTGTTCCAGTTAGTCCTTCTAGGATTCCTGAAGGATTTCCGGGTAACAGGGTGAATGTCAATATTAAACGTCACGTACCGATGGTCCGAGAAGGAGTGGTCCTTCGCAACCCGCCATTTTTTGACCATTTGTGTAATGAAGTCCGAAGCAAAGGTAACGTCCAGTACCTCCTGCCTGTTACAAGATATCCTCTAACTTTTTTAAAGTTTGAATAAATTCTTCGCTTGGTTGTTTTAGGCCTCCCTCACTCACCGTATCCGTCCACGTCCATCTTCCACTAGGCTCTATTTCGCTGTAACGTTCTAAAATCGTTGGAACTTTAAATTTTAGGCATTTTAATATGTAGCCAGCTATATATTCCAACCCATCATACTCCAAATCACCCATATCTTGCGTTAATTCAGGAAATTCAGATGAAGTATCTCTCTCAGATTCTGTGAGATCGGTGAATAAACTGACTTTCAGGACATTTTCGGTCAAATCTTCTACATCAGACTCATTTAACGCTTCCCTGATATCTGTTGACGACAACAGTGAATGATTTACATCCATTTTAATGTAATCTATATTATCGCATTCCACATTTGCTGATTGTGACAAAACACTTTCGTTTAGCCCCAATATGATACTTCGAAGGCGATATTTAAATGGTAAAGCATTTGGATGATCATAAAGACCTCCTTTCGCTCTAATAATTCCTAAAAACATTTCCAATGGGTTTTGGTTTAGACGATATGTCAGGAAGTATGAGATCTTATGATCTTTCAAATCCCGGAATAACATTTTCAGGGCATTGATGCTGAAAATAATCTGAAAGGAATGGATTATATAACTCAATCAGAATGGTTGTCTAATTTTAAAACCGAATTCCGCCCGTTTACACGAGTTGTTTCTTCACGGTATTCCCTTCGTTTCTTACTTACCTCTTTACCTACAAACTAATTTGGAGTGGGGGTATTTTGAACCAGAAAAACCAAGACCAACTTTTTCAAGGGCATTTTTTTTTTGTTCGACAGAAATTAAAAATTTAATGGAGTTCATTTTTTTTTATTGTGGTTAGGAAAAGTTTTAGTTAATTTAATTTTAGCAAAATTGTTTGTGAATTAAATTGAATGTACATATGTACATATAGTATATCAATGTATCCTTTTTGAAATGGTAAAAGGGATTTTTTATTACCAACACGCATTTGTTTGGTAGTATTTTCCATATTATCAAGTATTAATTCCTGTTCTTCTATTTCTAATCCATAGCCGGCCATTCTTGGGCGCGAATCGATTCGTGGAACCTTTGCATTGAACAAATCGAACCAGTCGTTGACCTAAATAATCAGAAAATAAAATTTATCAAATAAGGAAATATACACAACAAAAATTTTCAAAATAATCTGACCTGTTTAACTTTTTATTTACACACTTTTTTATTTTGATCACATGAATTCCAAATAAAGGCGGGCTCTCGCTTATTCCCATTTCATTCCGTAGCCCTCTAATTCCCCCTCCCAGATCAGTATCAATGGCTACAATATCGTACTGAATTAAATGTAATTTTTTAATTATATTATTTAGTATTATTTTAGATAGCTTTCTATCGTAGTTGTAGTACACTGGCTGTATCTAATTTCTATCGTAGTTGTAGTACACTGGCTGTATCCAAATAGCCCTCTTGCCATTATGACCTGCACATAATTCGCTGGAGCCAGTAAGGTGTCAGAGTTCTGATCGTACTCGTTCGATTTCTGATTTTTCATTTCGTCTGCCATTAACAAGCAAACCTTTTGATAAGGAGACATATCCGCATTTTCCATCAACTTGAAAACTACATTTAATATCCAGGGTTGATATTAATTTTCGAAGCCCATTTCCTCAAAGTTGAGACGGCGGGAAGTGGATAGTTTTTTTAAAAGTAATCGATACGCCTTCGACCCACTGGAAAAGATGGCAATAGCTTTGGAAATATCATCAACTTCCCATTTTACATGTTTTCCTTGACTTTGCTTTTTTTCTGTTGAGCTGGTGTAAATATTTTTTTTATGTAATTATTTTCATTTCTTAGCTTATGGCATTCTTTCAAAAGCATCTCATTTTCTTTTAATAATGATTCTGTTGGCTATACTATATGATGTAAGTTTTCATTTAAGTTAAGTGTACTCGTACTGGTTGTTTTATCCAATTTTAGGGGAAAGTAATTTTCGGAACTTACCTGAGTATTTGCATTTTCAACATGAGGATTGTTGGTAGAATGGTCAGCAGATGAAGCACAGGAACTTTCCATGAAATAAAAACATGAATCTTAATTTTTTCAGAATACGTTAAATCAATGAATCGCTAATAAAACTTACTATTGGTTTGACAACCGAATAATTAATTTTTATCAATATATATATAAATATTTGAAATAACTTACAAGATGCTAGTTGCCGCAGATGCCTTTAGTTGCCTTTTTTCTTGGCGTTTTGTGACTGGTTGTGGTACTAATGTTGATACCGGAAGATTTTCAGAAGGTATCGCATCTGGTTTTAGTTTCTTACTATTTTTTGGTGAATAATTTAATAATTCATGTTGAAGATTTCGGATGTAGTGGGTATTAGTAAAATGTTTTGAGCATATGTAAGAGTTTTTAATATTGAATTTATCCTTTCTGCTACATTCTGCACCCAAATTTTACCATAACTTGAATTTTTTGGAAATCGAAAGAAACTTATATTATCTTGTGCACCCATAGATCCACCAGAATTTCTTTTTAATTTTTTATTATTATTGCTTTGGTCTCGGTAAACTATCATTATCAATTGTAAATACGGTTTGTTAAAAAAAATTACGATTATTCTTGATTTATTTAAAAAATTAATCAAAAAACCGCCAAACTTCATATAAATATTTGCTTTTTTATCTTCACGTGACGTGATGCGCAAAGAAAGACGAAAATGAGACACGGGAATATACTACCTCTTTTTTCTGTATATCTTGATCGCCAACTATGTATATTTTTTTTGTTGCTGCTTGTGCTGTTGTAAAAAAAAACAAAATTCAACGATTAAACCGCCATTTTGATCAATATTCAAGTAGAAAATTTATAATGCGGGCGTCTGATGATCAATATCTATTGCCAATATGTCAGTACTGGCAATACTATTGAACATGTGAGGACACTAATTGAAGGATTGTCAATACACCATATTATTTCTATTTTATTTTAATTTTTTTTTCATTGATAATGCCCAAATAATCGCTACACAAGCTTTACTTTTGTCTAACATGGTTCAAAGTGGAGTATTACCCTAAAGTTAAATATTTTTTATTGTTTGACGTTTAAGTGTATTGCCAATAGTATTGATCGTCTGAGACAATTGCTGTTTGCCAATAGTTTTTTTCTATATTGACAATATTATATTGGCAATACTTATTGATCATCTGAGGCCCGCATAACAGGAGGCAGTTGATGCATATTACGCAGTTGTCCAATAATTTTAGTGGAATTAATGAATGGCAGCATGTACCAATAGAATTATATTCCAGCATGTTATAACCAAGAATATGGTTTATGGCTGACGGAAATTTTATTATTGTAAAATAAACAAAAAACTGAAACTATCATACCCTAAATTCAACTTGATATCGGAGTCAATAATCTGGAGGTAGACGGAGCATACATTTAGCGTATACAACTAAACGTGAAACAGAATCGAAGTAACCCAGTCAGCAGGTCCGAAGTAAGCAAAACTAATATAAATTTTTTTTTTGTATAATTTTTGTTTATATTACGTATTACAATCATTATATATAGTGCTAGGAAAAAAAAAATTGGGCTAACATATTTTATGACAAATTGGAGTCTTTTTTTGTTAAAATTACAAAACTTTTGAAAGCAATTGGTTTATTGTTTCATTTTAAATGCATCTTTAACCTAATTTAAAAAAAAAAAAAAAAAAAAAGTACCTGCAATTTAGCGGGAAAACCCGAAAAATGCCAAAATATTCTAAATACGTTGATTGGAGTTAAAGTAATGGAATAAATTAAATACTTATTTTTTAATGTTTTTTTTTGTTTTAATTATATTTTTGTTTTTTACTGATTTATAGAAATTCTATCTTTAATATTAATATTTTGTTGGACCGCCATTTGCTTTTATTACAGCGATACACCTCTGACTCATTGAATTTGATAAATTTTTAGAGATTTTAGAATTTTTAATATTATACAATGTCGTCGGAACCGTTTTAAAACTTTATTGCCTGTAATTTATTTTTTGAGTATAAATAGTGCATATTTTGTAAGATTCATCGGACGAACTTCATCGGACATAAGACAGGATCTTGAGCGAGCAACGGGAAAAAAATTTCAGCCAGCTTAGTGAGAAAAAGACCTATTAAATCTGGTTTGAAAGCATTTAAACCAGTCCAGAAGCCTGAGTTCACATTACGAGTGAAAAAAAAACGTTTGCTATGGGCCCAGGAGCATGTTTCTTGAACACAAGAGATGTGGAATGATGTGATTTTCTTCGATGAATCAAAATTCAAGCTGAATGTTGGAGATGGAAAAATTCTCGCAAGGAGAGAATCTCGCGAGAGGCTTAGCAACGAATGTCTTTTAAGACTTCCACGAAAAATGAAGGAGTTATGGTCTGGGGATGCTTTTCTGGAAATGAAACCGGTCGATTGTGCTTCCTTAGTTCCAAAATTACCGCAGCTGTTTATCTGCAGGTCCAACCTAACGAATTTGAGCCTTCTGTGTTAAAGATTTTTGGCGGGACTTGCAGATTTATTTTTCAACAGGACAGCGCTCCGTGCGATACCGCCAAAGTTGTGAGTTATTAATTTTGAATTGTAGATAGCAAAATTGGCTTTCAGATAAACATAAATAATTTGTTAAAAACTGTTTTTTTTTCTTTTCTCTTCATTTAAAAGTAAAAAAGTACTTCGCAGAAAAAAATATCGATGTGTTGAGCTGGCCCCCGTACAGTTCAGACTTAAATCCCATAAAAAATATTTCGTCTGTAATGAAACTAGAAGTAGCAAGAAAGCGTCAAGAATCAATTCAAGCTTTAAAAAGTTTGTTAATGACGATTTGGGAATCCATACCTTCTACAACTTTGAAAATTTTATCAAATTCAATGAATCAGAGTTGCATCGCTGTGATAAAAGCAAATGGCGGCCCAACAAAATATTAATATTAAAGACATAATTTCTATAAATCAGTAAAAAACAAAAAAAAAACATTAAAAAATAAGTTTTTAATTTATTCCATTACTTTAACTCCAATCAACGTATTTAGAATATTTTGGCATTTTTCGGGTTTTCCCCTAAATTGCAGGTGATTTTTTTTTTTTTTTCAAAAAATTAGGTCATGCATGTATTTAAAATGAAACAATAAGGCAATTGCTTTCAACAGTTTTGTAATTTTAGCAAAAAAGACTACAATTTGTCATAAAATATGTTTGCCCAATTTTTTTTCCCCAGCACTGTATATTTTTCTGTAAAATATTTTTTGTTTTAAATTCAATTAGATACAGTTTTCCGAAAGGTTAATTTTGACGACTATTAAAACAATGCCAGATCACGAATAAGTCCAAAGCAACTTATAAAACATAAGCATCAACTTCTTTTGAAAGTACATATCTATCATTTTCGGCTACAATGCCTGAAGTCCGGTTTAAGGTCTTTGAATTATATTTAGCATCTAGGGGAACTCCCATTACTATCAGCACTACCAGGAGATGTTTTAAGCATAGTGTCCGTTATCATATTATACCCTCTTCAAAACCAAAAATATGACACATTGCGAGATTAAATTATAAAGCGGCACACATTGTCGGAACATGATCATTTTGAAACGCTTATGAGTTGTCAAACAATATGATGACATCCTATCACAATTCTATCGATGAATTATTATTATTAATATTATTGGAGGGCCATGTGGGCGATCAGCCACCTCGCACTGTGACCTGAAAGATCTATTGTGCTGGGCCCTGCTTAATTATCAGTCCAGTAAATATTCAGGTTCTTAATGATCTTGATAATACTGCCAGCCGGTATGTGATACGTACTATCTGGGCTTATTGATCTCCCTTCAAGATGTTTACAACATCATGTAGTTCCGTTATAAAGACGGTAACATTGGAGCCTAAGGACTCGAGAGGGCTGTCCCGCTTCCGTATATTCCTACCCCTGCCCCATCTTCCATTTGATTTTACTTTTATGAGGTGCTGGGAATTGCAAATCGCCTGTAGGTTACCCTGCTTCACTACAGGAAGGCTAAATAAAACTGGAGGGTGCCTAGTATCCAAAGTCCGCATAACAACGTACGAGGCAGCATGTACACTTGCGAATTATGAACAGGTTATCCCTTACACAATTGTACCCATCACGCAGCTGCCTAATACGTGACCATAACAGCTCACGTGATGCGCACCCTACTAGAAAGTTACGGAGCTCTTAGATTAATCTACTCAACTTTGGTCCACCCTCAAATAGACGTCAAACCACTTATCTGAAGAAAATTTGGTTACGCAATCTATCTCGCTATATAAGTAAAATATTAGCCCCAGTAGAAGAAAAATCAATGGAAGAACTTCAGACAATGGCCGATAATATCTGGAATGTAGAAAAAAATTAAACAAAAAATGTTTTAAGTGTTGTAAGTGTCGAACCTGTAAACCAATCAGGTTAGGGGGAGACCCCACCACTTTCGGTTACATAGAATTTGACACAACATCTTACTCACCATGGCTATGTACTCCCGCTAGCTCAGCAGGGTGGCGTGGGGTTTAGTGGGGGATATTGTGGCCTTGATTTAGCCGAAAAAAGTGGGTGCTGGTATAACCCTACTAGGTTATAAAAACTCGGGACTGGCACACCAAACAGACTGAGAATTACATGCAAATTTATCCCGCTGAGTCAGCCATGTCCCTCAGCGGAATATTACCAAGGCGAGAGTATTATTAGATAAGGGGAGGAAACGAGACTATCCTAGCGTAACATATTCGTATTAATATAGCAACTAATCAAAACACTAAAGCAGAACATAACAAAAATGTTAAAAAACAAAAAAATAAAATACAATAAACGAAATTCACGTACCTGATAATTTTGGTCTCCTTGTAGCTACGCACCAAAAACACAAAAATAAAACACAGACACCTACCTACCAATTTAATCCACAGATTCGCAACCACCAACTAATGAACTTTTATTAAAACAATTCTTTTTCTTTTCGACTTTTTATTCCTTTGTTAGTTTTACAAAAAAATTACAAAACTTTTACAATGGATAACACACAAAAAAAAATAATTTGTATAACACTTTGATAATCTTCTTAAAACATTAAATGTTTACGATTTCGTCCACAATAACAAAACACAACAAAAAAAACTCACAAACAAACACAACAACAAAAACACAAAATTTACCAAAAACTATTTTATATATAAGGAGATATCTTAAAATTTAGTATTACCGACAGAAAAACTCCACACGAATTTTCGTGTTACCGTCTCGAAAACTTAAACTATCTCCTGTTTGAGCTAAAACCCAACTGTCCTTTCCATTCAAATTTTCTTTTTATTTTTGGGTTGGTCGTCCCCAATAAAAACTGTTTGGTTTACAACACCGAAACGAAAACATAATAATTTGGGACATTGAGTAATGTGCGCAATTAAAAAAACTTAGGTTGGTGTTGTTTATAATTTCTACAAGCAATAAAGATAGCGTTGTTGTTGTAGAAATTCCACCTGGGTATCGATTTTGGTCGCAAAATGAGGATTGAGGATTGAGAATTTTGTATATGTACACGGCGTATAATATACATTTTGCTATTGTGTGCCGTCAAATACTTTTATTGTAATAGTGTGTTTTCTCATGATGGTAAGTATCAAAAATAAGCTAAGCGGGTGAAATCGGTTCAACTTTTTTGTTGCTTCCGCTCGCCTTGAGTTATTTTTCCCTACCTTTTAACATGAGGAATTCATGTTTTTCTATCTATTGTTGTTGTAAACGAGACATTCATTTTACTTCGTTACAAAAATCCAAAACAATATACGCAATCAATTGCTCGTGGTGATCTTCAATATAAAAAACCAAAAGCAGCATAAATAAATGGTTTTTAATTTTTACATTCTTCGTCGACCACATTCATAATATTTTTAACTTTTTTTTTTTTTTTTTTTTTTTTGAAATATGTGAGAATAAACATTTGAAATATAAAAAAAAAACAATTCAGTGTTATCTCATGCGCACGAAAGGAATGTTGTACATATTTTTATTTCCAGTAATTTTCTGCAAAATTTAAAACTAATAAAATTGTTAATTAAACAATGATTTAAAGATAAATAAAAATTAACTAAAAATGGAAAATAAGTCACATAAATATTGATAAACTATAATTTTATTAATAATTTTAAATGATGAAAAATCATATGACGTACATCCACCCTTTCCTGTGCTTGAATTAACACTAAGCCAAAATAACTAATTTACTTCTTATATTTCCCACATTATATTTTATATCCCTCTTTTTCGTGTCATTTTATCTCTCTTATTTGCATCATGTTAAACAAAAAACTAAAAAAACGCCCATTAGGCACTGTCAAATGTGCGTATTTTTTAGTTTTTTGTTTAATATAACATGTCAAAAGGTTTTTTTGTTTAACATCGGATAAGAGGGATAATGTGAAAAATATAAGAAGTAAATTAGTAATTTTAACTTTTAGTGTTAATCCAAGCGCAGGAAAGGGAGTATGCACGTCGTGTAATTGTTCTAACTTAAAATTATTAATAAAATTATAGTTTATAAATATTTTTGTGACTTATTTGCCTTTTTTAATTAATATTTATTTATCTTTAAATCATTATTCAAGTAACAATTTTATTAGTTTTAAATTTTGCAAAAAATTACTGAAAATAAAAATATGTACAACCTTTCGTACGCATGAGATGACACTGAATTGTTTTTTTTATATTTCAAATGTTTATTCTCTGTTTTTCTCTATTCTTTGGACACCAATACAATTTACCAATACTTTTGCCTTCCGGTAATTCTCAACTCAATCCTCAAATTGCGACCAAAATCGCTGTCCTGATAAAAAACGAGAATGGCACACTTTATGTAATGAAATTATTTTGTATAATTTCTTGCTTAATGCAATTTGACACTTTTCAGTGTGTCACATTTCGTTTGTTCTATTTTGTATGATTACATGCAAAAAGGATACATAATATTAAAGAGATACATAGTCATATAAGTAAATCTGATCCGGCCAGCAATGAAACGCTTAATTGAGTGTTAAGTGACAGCATTGGCTTTAAAGTACTTCGTATGAAACACACCAAGATCATTTCCGTTGAGATCTTGTAATAGACACGTGTGTGCACCATTTTTTCCTTTTATTTTACATTTGATCCATTTAGGTGCTAATTTGCACTGAAATTTGCAGACGCTTTGGAACCAAACTAAATCTCCAACGTTATGATTTCCCACAAACGTTCTTAAATTGTAATGGTGCGCATATTTAGTGTACGCTTTTCGTAAGTTTGATTGAATTCTTCTCTTAAATATTTTACACGTTTCTGAATGTCTTCGTCATCACTGGGTTCAACTGCGGTGGCATCTATATTTACGTCATATCCGAAATGATGAATTTTTTGACAAAAGTTCAGAAAATATGATGTATATCCGGTGGAATCATGACAAGCAGTTCGAAGAGCACAAGCAATTTTAGGAATATGCTCGTCCCACTCTCTGTGATCATCCGTTACATAAGTTCGGATTGCGGCTAAAACAACACGATTTACCCGTTCTGCCGGGTTGTTTTGATGATGATAGTTAGCGTTTGGGGGATGAGATACTCCGTTTTCAATTAAAAAGTTTTTAAATTTAGTAGCCATGAATTGAGGCCCATTATCCGAAATTAGTGTACGAGGAGAGATTTAGATCTAGTCAAATGTCCTAAATAATCCACAGTAATAGTTGACCAGGGTGTAGTAGCTACTTTCTGAGCACCCATCTGTGCCTTCAACAGCGGACCATCTTTAGATGCTTTGCATATGTCACAGTTTCGTACGTATTCCTTCACTGTGCTATCTAATTTAGGCCAAAAATAATTTTGTTTGATTCGATAAGCTATTTTTAAAGGATCATCGTGGCACCTTTTGAGAATGTCTGCTTGGTTCTTTAATGGCACAACTAGTTTCAATTTCGAACCTGGAAATAACTAGAACAACTGATCGTTAATGTTTTTCAAATCCGGGTAATCACCGGGATTACTAAACAATCCACTCTTAATATTGTCATACCATGGATCGCCAGATAAAGTGAGACAGCCACAGACCAATGCTCGTGATAATTCGCCAGGCACAATATTGAATTTACTCTTTCTGTGCCATAAATCGAATTTATACTGCTGAAAGCGCAACGCCCAACGGCCTAACCGACCACTCGAATCATTCAGATTATTCAACCACAAGAGGGAAGCATGATCTGTAATGACTGTAAAATAACTACCTGCGATGTAAGGTCTAAGTCTCTCTATAGCCAAAATTATCGCCAGACATTCTTTTTCCGTTGTATGGTATTTCCGCTGTTGAGAGTTAACTTGTGGCTAAAAAACGATATGACTCTCTCCTCAGTTCTTTCGCCCTGTGTGAGAACTGCGCCAACTCCAACATCTGAAGCGTCCATTTGAATAATAAACATTTGGGTAAAATCTGGGTTAGACAAAATAGGTGGAGATATTAACAAAGATTTTAGTTTTAGAAATGCAACATTAGCTGCTTCCGTCCAAACAAATGTCTTTCCCTTTTTCAATACGTCTGAAATTGGTGCAGTTATCGTTGAAAAGTTGTGAATGAAACGCCTGTACCAATTAGCCATACCAAGTAGTCGAAGAACAGCCTTGGCACAGTTTGGAACAGGATAATTCAATACAGCCGCCACTTTATCAGGTTCCGTTCTCAAACCTTCTTGTAAAATTATGTAGCCCAGGTATTTTATTTGTTTTTGAAAAAATTTGGATTTCTCTGCCCGTTTCAAACGATCAGCCACCACATCTAAAAGTCGAATATGCTCCTAGCAGATACAATTAAATTAGGATCAATAAGCATTCCTATTTGGACTAACATAAAGTTAATATTTTCTTTCCAAGGCGAATGTATTGGAAGGGTGTTATTAAGTCTCTCCAAACGAAACTGAAGATGAATTAGTTTGGTGTTAATGCGCTTACCCGGTTTTTTCGTTCCGCTATCGGCAAGGAACTTAAAAATTTGTACTTTCTTTCACATTCAGCGTAATCCTTACCTTATCAATCTGATCGTTTACCGTTCTTTGAGAAGTCGCGCTTCCTTTAGCTTCATCAAATAACCGATGTCTCAGCGACCGTCGATTATCAACAGATGATGATTTATCAATTATATCTCGTATTCCTAGCTCATACGAAAGCTCGCCGTCACTCAAATAAGCTGCATTCATTGTTAATAAATAGTATATCTAATGATTATAATAAAATAAAGGTAATTAAATTTAGTAATAAAACAAAAAATTATGTAATATTAAATAAATCAAAAAAAAAACTTCTGAAAATAAACTGATCAATAAAAAATATATATCATTAAGCTTAAATAAAATGTACATCCAAAAAAAAAAAAAAAAATTTGTTAAAAAGCAATTTCCGCCATTTTCGGACGTGGACGTTGGACGCCAATTATGTAACGGGTTCATAAGATTAATAAACAGAAATAAATCCAAAATCACCAAAGACCAACTTATTTTCGTTATAATACTTATAAATATTTATTAAAGAAATTGAAATTAAATTTAGGTTTTATGATCTAAACAAAATAACATTAAAAGCAAAAAATTATTGTTTAACAAAAAAAACGACGAAATTCAGCAGATGAGGTTTTCCGCTTCCAGCAACATAAGTGGTCATCTGCAGAATATATAAAAAAAAATAACAAAAGAAAAAAATTATAATTTAATTAAGAATTATTAAATAAGTATCTATCTTTGATTTAAAATCTGCTCGTTTAAAAGGGCTTAATTTGTAATATTAGTTGGGCACTATCTTCCAAATAGAAGAACCCGTCATACTTTCCTTGACTGACTAACTCACAGTGCATTCAAGATTTAGGGAGGTCGATCGAGCAAATCTCAAATCAAAAAGAAAATAACTAAAAATAAATGAACGAAACAAAACCCATAGAAGATTTTATAAAAATTAATACCAAAACAATAAAAAAAATGTACTTCCACAAAAATCTGTTTACCGTTCACTTCAGAAAAAACAATTATCACAAAATTTTATGATTGAGGAAAGGAATCGCTTACCCGAAATCAATTAATCTTAATTGTCTTATAAATTTAAATTTTACAGCAATCCACTCATTCAAGAAACTTCTCCAACATGTGGTGTGTGTACAGCTGATTTTAGCAGCATTTGGATGATTTTTCTAACTGTCTTTTTCCCAAACTTTTACTGCAAGTGCTCTTCAATGCACTGAATCTGCAGCATGCTGTCGAACGTTGTAAAACTTTTCACCTTCGCGAGCAACACAGTAATTTATAACACGCCGTACACCATGGAGTTGGTTAGCAAAAAAAAAAAAATATGTATAAACCGTCTTTATACAGAAAAAATAATAATTTTGGTACCAAAAATTAACGCACTATACTAAATATTCAAATACATAATTACGAAATTTAAAAAAATTATGTCTTTAAACACCAAACAAAAAAAATATGTAGCTTTTGTTTGCTACGCCACTATAAGTTATACTACTCAAAAGTTTATATAATAACAATATCGGTATCAAAGAATAAAAATATAATAAAAAACAAAAAATCATACTCAGCTGCTGAACACCATCATATTAATTTGTTCGTCAACAACAATATGTATGGTCATAATTTTTGTTGATTCCACTATCTGAGATGAGATGTCTCGTTCTGCTGCTTCAGTACTGGTACAATACAAAAGTACATTATCGATTTCGTGCAATACATGAATATAGGAATTTGGGGAAATGATAAATTATATTTACTTATCCAAAAGATCAAGCAGACAGAAGTTTATGAGGGAGGAGAAAGAGAGATTGCAAAATAAATAAAATCAATGCAAAATAAATCAATTGCAATATCTGTAGATAAACAAAAAAAAATCATTATATACTTATACATAAAATTAAGGGTATTCAACCCACTGAACAAAATGTAAACTCAAAATTTAAACAAAAAAAATTCAAAACGATACAAGTTTATCTAAAAGAATTTCCAGTCCGTGTTGGCTAAGGTATACAGCATCTTTTCACACCTGTATATTCTCCTCAATCCAATGCGTCGAAGCGAGTAAACAGGTCAATTCTGGCTGCTATCCGAGCGTATGTGAATGAAGATCATCAGGATTGGGATGGTTTCTTCCGTAAATTGGCACTGCTTTGAGAAACGCAACACATACATCCACGAGGTTTCCACTGGCATATCTGGCGTTTGGTCAGCACATGGTTACTCATGGTTCTCAGTATGAGGTGTTACTGTTTTTGGGGAATGATGCTCTAGCCAATTATGCGGTGAAGGATAAAGCTGACCGTCTATCTTTAGCTCAGGAACTAGTGTTGTTTCATTTGAAACAGGCTCAGCGAATAAACGCGCATAGGTATAACCTGCGAACAGTTGGTCGTCAATTTTTTGTAGGGCAGAGAGTGTTTGTTCAAAACTTTACCCAGAGCAATGCAGCTCAGAAATATTCCGCCAGGGAAGGTAGCTTACGAACTATTGGACCCTCACGGTAAGTTTCTAGGTACATATCTTCCACTGCAAAGATATTCGTACTTAGGCGAGGTTATGTAGGTGGTTATGTGGCAGACAGGTGAAAATTTGTTTTTTTTTTCTTTTTAGTTTTTTTTCCTATCATTTACATCTTGTGTTTTATTGTATCGATACAGGAACTCAAGCAGACTTAAGCATTTCGGCTGTTGGTGAAGGGATTTTCTTCCCAGAAACAAGTTCCAAATCTCTTAGAGAAGAAGGAAAGCGGAGTACATTGAAGTTATAAAGCAAAGAGTAAATACTATAAGTAATTAACAGGTCAAAACGTAACATTAGGGTTGAGAAATAAGAGTGTTGGATTATTAATTAATAGGTATAGCTAGGCTAGAGAAAAAACAGGGACCAGGAGTATAATTACGTTGATTTTGATTGGTGTTTATTGAGAGTCAGGGTTATTTTAATATTCGTCATGTGAAGAGTGTTGAATTTATTGCTGGTGGGTTGTGCAGTGAGTGGCATAAGCGAGGAAGTGCAGGTTCAGCCGTTTTCAACAGAACCTTGTATATATTTTGCAGAGTTGGGAAGGGCCATGATCTCAACAAGCGAGTGGATGCTGATCATGTACTACAACTTGACCAGTTACTGGTACGAATGGGAGCAACTTCAAGGGACAAGCCAGAAGTTGCGGGACAGTGCACTCCAAGGGCTAACGCGTTAATCTCCGAAATTGTGAAAGTTTGGTGCAGCCGATTTTGTACCTGATGGGTAACCTGGAGGACCGGAATGAAATCCTTCGGACGCCAGTAAGCAGGTCCCGTCGAGCGCCTTTAGACTTTGTTGGGAACTTGCTTGGGGATCTGTTTGGAGTATTAGACCAACGAGATGCTCAAGAATTCCATGCGCAAATTCAACAGTTATCAGAAGGAAAAATTAAGTTGCAGGCGTTGATACAACAGCAGACGCACGTTCTGGAACTTATCTCAAATATTATAAGGAAGCAAAAGGTATTAATCGACAAACAATATCAGAGTCTCCATAGTGATATAGATGGAATCATGTTGCATGAGGAATTTATTGATGGTTTGTTGCAGCTTACCACAGCGATCATGCTTCTTAAGGATGTGCAAGGAGATCTTATTGATATGTTGTCGGATGTACATCTCGGCAGATTTAACTCACACCTTTTACAACCATCTCAATTGGAGGAACAGCTAAAAGAACTACAGCAACAGACTCCCAGTTCAAAGCACATACTGACCGGGAAAACGAGTTGGATACAAGTATAAAAGCTGCTAACAACTAAAGCTGGCATCATACAAGAACAGGTCATCTTTGAGCTACGGTTGCCATTACTACATCAGGATGAGTTCCAAGCGTTTAATATAATTCCAGTTCCTAACAAGCATGTCGATAAGTTTATTTTTATTGAACCCAACTTCAGATACGTTCTGGTAAATAGACACTGGAAATGGTATCACCCTATATCTGGAGAGTCATGAAAATTATGTAAAACCTATGAAGAGCGGCCAATAATATGTACCTTGGAGGGTCCGTTGTATAATATGCAGTCCGCGGAAGCTCATTGTGATGTGGCGCTGTTAACCCATGCTAAAGTTTCAACTAAACAGTGTCACAATAAATTCAGTGTTGCCGATGACCGTTCTTCATCAACTGGGGAATAAACAGTGGATTATTGTGCTTCAAAAGGAAACAGTGTTCCATTTAAATTGCTAATGGCAGATTCAGCCAGTGACCTTACGAGGTAGCGGTATTCTTACCCTAGCACCAGGGTGTACCTTGAGGGGAAGGACGCTTCTGATTTCCAGTCTCGAAACCTTTGTAACAACGAATAAGATGGCTGTTATGCCCACGTTTAATCTGTGGCAGGAAATAGAAGTAAGGAACGGTATGGTGAGCTCTGACGAAGTGGATGAAGAGATCTCAGGCCTGAAACGGACGGTACAGGATTTGAAGTGACATAAAGATCCTAGAAAACAAGTGTACGCCATACCAAGAACTATCGTATCAACAATTGAAAACCTGATCTAGCAAACACCACCAGAGTACTTCAACATTCTGGAAAGAACAAAATAGTTTAAAATAAAGATATTTTGTTAATCAACAGGTCCATAGTTTGTAGATCCCAAAAACTTCTTATATTACATGTTGAATTATATAAAGTTTTTGTTCCAATAAGGTAATTAGGCCTCAACAATTAAACTTTCGTTAAGGGTGGCCAAGTAGCGTAGTTTTAACATAGAAATAAAATTATTTAATTAAAAAAAATAAATATATATTATATATTATATATATATATATATATATATATATATATATATATATATATATATATATATATATATATATATATATATATATATATATATATACCACTTTGATCAAAAAGTTACCGGAATTTATTCAGAAAATTAGAAATACAAGTTTATTAATCTAAATCTATATTGTCTCCTTCAAAGTAATCCCCATCGACTACAACACACTTATGCCAGCGCTTGATCCAATCCTCGAAACATTTTTTATATTCGGTTTTCGGTATGTCCATCAGTGCTTCCTGCGATTTTTCCATTATTTCCTCTCGGCTGCTGAAACGCGTTCCTCGTAATGGATTTTTAACTCGATTGAACAGAAAGAAGTCACAGGAAGCTAAATCAGGTGAATTCGTTGGCTGTTGGATGGTATTTGTTGCATTTTTTGTCAAAAATTCGGTCTCTTTCGGCGAATCGATTCACGCAAACGTCTCATAACGCCCAAATAATACTCTTTGTTTACGGTCTGGCCTTCTGGCAAAAATTCATGATGCACCACACCGTTGTAATCCATGAAAACCGTGAGCATTGCCTTCTTTTTTGACTGAAAATGACGTGGTTTTTTTGGTCTCGGCTCATTTGGTGAACGTTATTCACTTGCCTGATGTCTGGATTGCGTGTCGTACTCATAAACCCACGTCTCGTCTCAGAAATGAGCCTTTTGATGAATGTGGGATCGGATTCAGCCTCGCAAATCATGTCTTTTGCGACGTCAACACGGTCTCTTTTTTGCATGAAATTGAAGTCTTTTTGCACCAACTTTGCTGCTACATGACCGAAACCCAAAACATTAACCAAAATGTCTTGGACGGATCCATAGGCAATGTTCAAGTCAATGTTCAAGTACTCAGCTATCTCTCTGATGGTTAATTTACGGTTATTGATCAACATTTCTTTTACTTTCCCTGTGTTTTTTTATTATATCGGAGAGATCAGACAGAACAAAAACAAAAAAAAACAATACGTGTAAAATAAAAACGCAGTAGTTTTTTTTTCGGTCTGATCTCTCCGATATAATAAAAAAACACAGGGGACGATATTCTTGTCGCATCGCAAACTGAGGAACAGCACAAACTCCACCTGGAACAACTCTTCCAAAGGTTAACTGAGTTTGATGTTCACATCAACAGTTCAAAATGCGTCTTTTGCGCATCCACTCTTGATTTCCTCAGCCACAAATTAACCCCTAATGGTATTCTGCCGTCTGAAGAACGAATTAACGCCATTAGGGAATTTCCAGCTCCAAGCTCAATTAAGCACATTCAGCGATTCATCGGTATGGTAAACTACTACCACCGATTTATACCAAAGCTCACTGAGATACTCGCACCAGTTCACAGCCATTTGGTCGTACTTCTACGTAAACCCAAAACATCCAAGAATTTCTCTTGGACTGACGAATCTCAACAAGCATTCACATCACTTAAGGCTGAACTTGCGAAATTAACACTGCTGGCACACCCATTGAGCGATTCGAAACTAAGTTTAACTACTGACGCATCTAACACTGCCGTCGGGGCAGTACTGCAACAGTACAACAACGAATGTTAGGAGCCATTGGGATTTTTCTCAAAGAAACTTTCGGATGCTGAGAAGAAATATTCTGCATTCGATCGGAAATTACTCGCAATATATCTGGCAGTGAAACAGTTCAGATATTTTGTCGAAGGTCGGGACTTCACCATTTTTACCTCTGACTAGAGCAATTCAGTCTAAAACTGAACGTAATCCGAGGCAAGCTCGCTATTTGGATTATATTAGTCAATTTACCATGGACATTCAGCATGTTCACGGACATGACAACGAGATGCACTCTCTCGCACAACGGACAATGAAACGACCGCAGTTGAAACACAATTCGACTTAAACAAAATCGCAATTGCACAAAAAGCTGACCTAGAACTTCAGAAACTATTTTCTGGTTCCGAATGTCGCTCCGGTTCATCAACGCAACTGGCGCTTTTTAAATTGCCTGGCCTCGAAATCATCTGCGAAACATTAACTGGGTACAATCGCCCATTTATTGTAGGATCACTGCGTCGAACTATCTTTGACACTTTACATAATATTTCGCATCCTGGTGTCCATGCTACTGGTAAGTTGATTACTGCTCGATATTTTTGGCCTAGTATGAACAAAGACGTAAGCCATTGGGCTCAGTCCTGTTTATCCTGCCAATGTGCCAAAGCTCAACGGCATACTAAATCATCCCATGGACAATTCCAAATACCATCAGGTCGTTTTGAACATATCCATATAGATATAGTAGGACCGCTTCCTCCATCTAATGGATATACTTATCTGCTCACCTGTGTCGATCGATTCACTCGATGGCCCGAAGCCTACTGCATGACTAATATGTCAGCGTCCAACTAGCGACACAGTCATCGATCAACTCCGTGACACAATGCAAAACCTTATCCCAAAATCAACTTGGCAAGCCAAACAAGATGACGTTTTTGTTCCCAAGTCACTTGCCAACTGTGATTTTGTGTTCGTAAGAACGGACAAGGTTCGCACAGGCTTATCTCCTCCTAATGAAGGGCCGTTTAAAATTAGTCGACGCCTTCGGAAGCAATTCACCGTGTCAATTAATGGAAAAAACCAAACAATTTCAATTGACCGGCTCAAACCGGCTTACGGCATACTATGTTCCACTGATGCGAAATCAGTTTCTCGGCAACATAAATCAGTTCGTTTTCAGCCTAACACTGAACTTCCTTAAGGAGGACTCACTTGCGGCGGAGTCCTGTAGCGGCTCACTCATTCAATTTATATAAATTAATTATTTACTTATATAAATTGACATTAGCTCACTACGACAATAGATGAACAATAGAAAATATAATTGAACACTAAATTATATTTTTCTGTTTTTACTCCATCTCGCTTTCAATAGCTTTCTCAATTCGAATTCGATTTCGAATTGATATTTTCTGTGTTACTCCATCTCTCTTTTAGTACAACAATCAAACTTGGCATGCGATTCTTCTCATGTGTCAACACCAAAACAAAAAGAAACTAATACTACGAAAAAACAAAATAATCAGTTCGTTGGCATTTTTTGTACATGGCGTGAAAAACCCAATTTGGATTAATGAGAAACTTTAACGCGAGCTTATTAATAAAAACAAATAATTTTCTAATATCGGTGGTGAAAAAATAATAATAAGAAATTAATATTGTAAGAAAATAAAATATTGTAATACTGATCGCGGTATAGAATTGTAGCAAATAGTGATACGTGTGTAATAATAAAATTCAATAAAATTGTAAGAACATAAAGTATCTGCATTTTGTTTGTTGTTAACGCTTGAACCCCTAGCGTTATAGAGGCAAGCGCAAGTGTAAAGTTGAAGAGAAAAAGGCATCGTCTAGAGAGACGCATCTTAAGAATTTCTATGACAGTGATTTTTAATGATTGTTTTCCTTTTTGTGGGGTTTTCGAATTTTATTCATAATCACTCTTGCGAATTCTATAATCGAGCTGACTAATAATTAACGGTTTAACTAGCCCTTGACGATTCATTCCTTGTAGAGGGGCATATAAGGGTCAGAAATATAAGGGTCAGAAATATCTCAATATCTCAATTTCTGCAAAGCTAAAGGAGGTATTTATTACCAATACCTCTCCCTCAGGTAAGCACTGGTAACTGTTTCAACAATCTGGTGCTTGATTTTGATCGCGAATCAGCTATTTGTATTGTCACCAATAACGGAAGATGTAAGATTTTGCTCTTCGTCAAGGAGCCATCATCATAAATAAGGATCTCGGCACCTACCAAGATTGGCTCATCTCTCAGAGATCGCTGGACACAATTCGTTTCGGATTAAAAAGCAAAACGTGACCGAGTCGCAAGCCTACTCGATATCCTATAATTTCTTGCACGAGTTTAGGAATTCGAATTAAATTCTTGTTCTCACGATTAAACATAACTCGGCCACCTTCGTACTCATATATCAAAATCCAACGCTCACAAACGTTTTGACAAAGGGCCCGATCAACAGTGAGTGCAAATTCAGCTTGCCAATATTTTCAAGATATTTAGAATTTAGCAGTGTGAAGAGATCCTAGAGAACAAAAAGCACTGTTGTCGAAGCCATTGATGTCCACCCACACACAGAGATCATAATATGTATCTGAATATTGACACTCTGTCAAATGTTTATAGTTGCTAATGCATCGTCTCTAAAACCAGACCTGAAATATTCCGTCCAAATATGGACGCAGAAAAATTTACAATCGGATCAAATCCGTCGCCATTGAGTTCAATCACGCAGATATAATCTGCAAAGACGATAACGGCTTAGATGGTGCCCAGTGTCTGAGGTGTGCCATTTTTACGCTTGATACTCCAACAGGAAATTAAAGATTTTTGGCGACAGAGTATTTTTTTGTTTTGGTCAATTTTTCTTTGAAAAATCTTGCATGGGTGAGTCCAAGTTTGTTAATGGAACTTTTAGTCTTGAAAGTATATGGTTACCATTTCATAAGATCGTGCAAGTACGGCATCCTTCTGTTATCCCGAATATCGGGAGTGTGAACGGTGTTTCTCATTCTCGTTTGTAGTACCGTAATTCAGATGCTGGCTGGTACAGATAACATCAGATCATCCAAATGGTTGTAAAATGTTCTTTTTAGTTGGCCTCGCTATCCGATCGAAACTGACCCCAAAGTTGTCAAGGCTATCTCCGCTGTAAAGCCATTTAAATAGCCTTCCTTGCCTTCCAACATGTTCCTTAGGCACTTTAACGTACCCCGTTTTTGTGATGAACTAATGATTGAGTGCCGATCCTAAATTTTGCTTCCGAATACATTAGCAGCATATATAATAAAATAAACTTAACTTTGTTTTAGGACTGGTGGATGCTACTTATCCAATAAATCCGTATTATAGTATATCAGTTGGCTTACCTTAAACGGTTGTGGATCTTAAACAATTACCCTCACTTACGGTTCAATAAGAAAATTTACAACACTATTTGTGATCTCAGCTCTCATTATCGTAGTGGTATACAAATATAAAGCTTATGTGACTTAATATAAGGGCAAACATAACCTTAGCGCTATAAGACGATAGAAAAATTTAATTTGATTATATTTTGATAAATTAGCGTGAGTAATTTATAAATAGAAAAATTCAACATAATTTTAATTCTTTACTTCAATGATTTATTACAATGAAAAGGATTCTTTTAATACTTAGAAGATTTCAAAGCTTCGCAACTTTTATGAAAATAACACTAATTATTTGTACTAAACCAAAATAATAAAATACGACCCAAGTGTGACAAAAAAATCTTTCAGCCAATTTTGGATCATCATTTTCTACCATCCAATTTCCGATTCACCCGAGCAGAACAATGAAAAAATTCCAAAAATTCCAAAATTAATGTGTGTACTCAAATATTAGCAAGATGTAGAAATAAAAATACAACAACCTGAAAATCATTCAAAACCAAAATTATTAAAAGGTTTGTGCGTATTATCGTGATTTGCTCAAGTTCCATTCTTTCTATGTATCATCAAAGCTTACCTAAATCAAAGCTTACCTAAATATACAAGCCGTCAGGTTCAGACCAATTTTAGAAGATGCTTAATTTAAGGGGGATACATTTTACGATTTCCCATAAGAACCCATGTTAAATTGAACATTTTTGATTAACATTTTATGAATGAAAAATACTCGTAACAGAAAATATTTTTTGGTGTATATCTAAATCAAACCTTTGAGTATAACATATTTTAATACCAATAACTTAAATTTAGTAATTTGATTAATATATTTAAAATAAAATTGTACAAATTTACTTTTTCTTTGTATGTCTATGTGAAAAATTTGGAAAAATACAGTATAAACTTATAAAAACGAAATCAATAACGTAAGATCTTGTTTTGTAAAAACAAAAAATTTTTTTTTAGTATTATGAAGTTGGCTACACAACGTTTTTTTAAATTTTGAAAATATTTTTAACAGTGCAATAATTCTGTTAAATGGAAACTAAGAATTTACAAGTAATTTAAACTAACGTATGTAGTTTACATTTAATTTATTTAATGTTTTATTTTATTTTGTATTGTTATACACATCCATATTCAAAAATATCATTTCCTTCATGACCACATATCCAATCAAGTAAATTTTTATTTTTTTTTGGATATACATTTTATTTAAGCTTAATGATATATATTTTTTATTGATCAGTTTATTTTCAGAAATTTTTTTTGATTTATTTCATTTTTACATTATTTTTTGTTTTGATTGATTGATTGATTGTGAGTGTACGGCCAAGCATTATAGCAAGTCTCCCGGACTCCCGGCCACACACCGTACACCCGTTTACACACAACAAAACCGAAGGATGGGATAGGATTATTAGTTGGGACAGACTCGACCCGGTTACAGACACCAATGCGATCGATAGTTAGTAAATTAACGGCACAAAAGACAACACAATCTAACTACATTTTGAGATGACCATTTCTCTGGAATCCAGGGCAGGATACTCAGGACTCCCTAAACCTAAATTAAAAATTATTAATGTTGTAATATCACCCTGTTCGCCTTTCATTAATTTACCTGATAAAATATTTAATAAAATCTAAAATTACTAAGCTAAAATTATAATTATAATTACAGTAGAATTCGCTTATAGCGAACAATCAAGGGACATAATTTTGTTCACTATAGCCGGCTGTTCATTTTAATCAAATATTCGTTTACGTTTATAAACGTAGTTCTTTGTTTGTAGTGTATAAGAAAAAATAAGTGTTCGTGCAAATTCAAGGCACACAACTATATGACAAAACTAAATGATCATTATAAGCGTATGTTCATTATATACATGGTTTGGTATAAACGGATTCTACTGTAATATAAAAAACATCATTATAACAAAATAAAGATAAAATTAAATAAAATAAAGTTGAAATTAAACTTTAAATATAATAATAAAATAAAAATAGTTATAAGTATAAATGTTGACCTTCACTAAGTATTCATATATAAAATTTATTGATTATGATTGATTGATTATAAGTGTACGACCAAGCATTATAGCAGGATCTCCCGAACTCCCGGGCCCATGCCGTACACCCGCACACATATAACAAAACCGAAGGATTGGATAGGATTATTAGTTGGGACAGACTCGACCCGGTTACAGACACCAATGCGATTGATAGTTAGTAAATTATTAGTACAATATATAATAAATAGGTTAACAAAAGACAGCACAATCTAACTACATTATTAGATGATGGGCCGGATACTCAGGACTCTCTAAATCCTAAATATAAAATAGGGCTTAAAAAGTTATTAATGTTGTAATTTCACCCTTGTCCGTCTTTTATTAATTTACCTGATAAAATAATTAATAAAAATATAAAATAACAGCGCTTATTTCCTTACTAATGGTCCTTTTATATCCAATTAAAAACTATTACTAACTGCAGCAAGAATTAACATAAACATTAAACCGTTTAAACTTAAAATTTTACTTAAAACTAATCATCAATTTCCTACCGATCCAGAAAAGAAAATATCGTCGGCCTAACCGTGAATCAACGTAACTGCCATTTTCTCGAAAACTCATCTCTGACACTAAAATGTTCGTCGTAAGAAACTGCACCTGAATTCCTGCACCCACGCTAATTGACCGCTAGGACGACATCGCCGTGCTAACGGTGAACCAACGTGGGTGGAAAATTCAGAGTTTCTCATGACGAAACATTTAGTACCAATAAAGAACCCTCGAAAAAATGTCAGATACGTCAATTCACAGTTAGGCCGACGATATATAATTATGAATTCAATTATTTTATAAAATTAATTTAAAATGATTTAAATGATAATATTACAGCACCACAATACCTAGATTTATTAATAATCCAATAATTCAATTAGGTACTATAAGTATATTAAGAATCAACAAATAAAATTAACATACAAATTCCCAGACAACTCTGAAAACCAAATTTAATTAATAAACATCATAATATTATTTTATTATAATCGGATCTTCAGTATTGCCGAGCACACATCGTACACCCATTTATCCATCCCAAGCCGAAGGATAAGAGTAAATTGTTAGTAATTATATAGTAAAAATAGTTAGCACAGGACAACACAATTTCTAAACTACAGCTTATTCACTACATGTTAATCCTGGATGGTTGATTCAAACTAAAATTTAAATTTGAAATTCGGAATTAATTTTGATCCCTATAATAATGATTAATTCTAGAACTATGTTTATTCTGAAAATTGAATTATTTATTAGTAAATCAGAAAAAAGATCCCTTTAAGTATTTTAAAACTAAATTAATTAAAATATATTAATGGACAAAACAGAATATATTACACATTACAAAAACTTAACATTTTATTGAATGATTGATTGAGAGTGTACGGCCAAGCATTATAGCAGGATCTCCCGGACTCCCGGGCATACACCGTACACCCGCACACATATAACAAAACCGAAGGATAGGATAGGATTATTAGTTGGGCCAGACTCGACCTAGTTACCGACACCAATGTGATCGATAGTTAGTAAATTATTAGTATAATATATAATAAATAGGTTAGCACAAGATAGCACAATCTAACTACATTATTAGATGATCATTTCTCTGGAATCCAGGGCCGGATACTCAAGACTCCCTAAATTTAAATTAGGACTTTAAAAATAATTATTGTTGTAATTTCCCCCTGTCCGCATTTCATTAATTTACCTGACAAAATATTTAAGAAAAATTAAAATTACTAAGCTAAGATTACAAAAACATCGCTTATTTCATTTTTCATGGTCCTTCTATATCTAATTAATTAATTATTACGTACTGCAACATGCATTTGTGCATCATTTTAAACATAAAATTTTACTTAAAACTAATCAGAAATTTCCTACCGATCAAGAAAAAGAGAATAAATAATTAAAAATTCAATTATTTTATAAAATTTATAATAAATAATTTAAAAATGATAATGTTACAGCACCACAGCAGCCTAAAACCATCAATAATTCAGTTAGGTACTTACTACAAGTATATCAAGAATCAACAAATAAAATCAATATGTAATTTCCCAGGCATCTCTGAAAACTAATTTTAATTAATACATCACCATAATATCAATTTAACCCCCATATTAAAGATTTATTCTGGAACTATGTTATATTCTGAAAATTGAATTATTTATTAGCAAATTAAGGAAGAGAAACCTTTAAATATTTTTAAACTAAATTAATTAATATCTATTAATGAGCAAAACACAATTTATTACATACAAGTATTACAAAAATTAACATTTTATGATATTGCCTATGTAAACTCTCCCACTTCTAAGCTAAAATTCTAAAAGAATGTTTAAAAATTTTAAATTGTTAAGTTATAATTTAAATTCACAGCACTTGTTCCATTAGTTACCATTCTCCTGTAAATAATTAATTAATTGTTTACCTACTGCAACTAGATTTAAAAATAAAAAGTTGAAAATATATATTTAACCATATACCATAGAATAACTACTATAGAAGCATATTTTGTATGAGGGAAATATACCCAAATAAAATAATTTCAGATATTTTAAGTTCTGTTTTTGTAATTTTATGAAACGAGGATAATTTCTATATGCCTCTCCTTCTAACATTCATGTTTTAAATAAACAGAACGAAATGTTTTTAAAATAAATGAAATATTTACGAAATACAAATACTAGAAACCACACCCCTCACCAAAACCAACAAAAATGTTTATACACTTTTACAAGCATTTTTGTTGGTTTTGTCCTAACAATTTTTATCATTTTACCTATATGTATTTTGGTTTTATATAAGTAAAACAAAAAATAAAAAACAAAATAAAGAGTCGATTCAGCGTGTTTGTTTTTTAACCCTTTTGTTAACACGACACATCCTAAATTTGATTTTATTTAAAACTAGAATTAAGTTTTTTTATAATAAATTAAAACGACATTTAAATTATGATATCATATTTATATTATTCAAATTTACCTTCTTTTATGGAAAACTCGTGATAAAAGTGTTCCACATCCCGAATTGTAAGCGTTGACGAGAAGTAGTTTTATAATCGTGCCAGTAAAGGTTAAATAAACGAAATGAAACATATTGAATAAACATGCAACATACACACTGACACAACACTTGGAAATATGTATATAACTAAATTTCGATTTACATCTTTCTGTCCTTTTTTCTTTTCTCTATTTATAAGCAAAACAAAAAAAAAATAATATGAATGATCCGAATCTGTTTGTTTGGGAAACGTAAGAAATATAGATCATAATAAAGTCAGGTTGATAAAACATGTGCACATAAAAATGTAGATGAAAAATTATACTAATGTATTTTATTTTGTGTCACAGAACGGTCATTCCCTTTTGTGTTTTGATTATTTTACTGCTTATGTTTTTGCTGCTTTTTTCTCCATCTGGGGACCTATTCTCGAATTTCATATCCATTTTCCACATGTGGACATCTGTCAAAATTCATAAAAATTGAATTTTTTCGGTACTAACGGAATATTTCCGAATAGGTATAAGCAGGTGAAAGAAATTCCCCATATAGGAAAATGTCCATGACCCATGTGTTTTATGAATTATAATTTCCGAACGCTTTGATGAATTTTGACAGGTGTCCGCATATGGAATTCGAGAATAGGGCCGCTGGGGGGGGGGGAGATGTGGACATCTATCAAAGTTCACACACAAACGTCGTAATTCGTATATAAAATAATACATGCGGCATGGACATTTTCCTTTATGGGGAATTTTTTCCACCTGCTTATACCCATTCGGAAATATTCCCTTAGTACCGAAAAAAATCAATTGTTATGAATTTTGACAGATGTCCACATGTGGAAAATGGATGTGGAATTCGAGAATAGGGCCCCTGATGAAGTTTAAATTACGTTTGCGATTTCTAATGCAATAATTATAATTTTTAGATTGGAGGGAAAATCAAATTGATAAACAAATTTGTTAAATAAAAAAAAAAGTAATAATTAGAAAAGCAAGATACAAATCCGTTTCAAGAAAAACCAAGCATTTTACGTAACATAAAAATCATTTTGTATGGTTATCTATAGACGAGACCATTGATTCAGCTGGCCGGTATGTGGCCAACATTGGTATTATGGATCACGACGAGACAAGTACCAAAAAATTAAATCAGGCAACCCTCATAAAATTTTATACATCAAGCATTTTTTGTGAAGTTAGCCCAGCCCAGAATTTAATTAATCTTAAATTAAAAACTTAATAAAAAAAAATAGCTAAAAATATCTAAATTAAATAATTAAACAATAATTTCTACAAAAAGAAAAATTATATAAAAAATGTGTATCGCTTTCAAAACATCTGTACATAATATTGAAATATTTATTCGCTTTTTGAAATAATATAGATTTTTCGTCTGTAATAACAAAAGTTAAAATTTGTCGGATTGATGAACGAAAATAGAAATAGCTAATAATGTATTGTATCTATTATAAATGTCGTCGTCACTATCATTCACTAAATTGTATTTATAAACAACAAAAATTAATATCAAATTAAAAATTTACTAAATATTAAAATGGCGCACTACGCTTTACTTTATCAAAAATCACATTCTGTTTCAAGATGGAATGAAGAAAACTACACGGTTTTGTAAATTCATTTATGAAATCTGAAATTGTGAAGTAGTAGTAGTGCCCCATATAAGAAACCGTTTGTAAACTGTTCGTAAGTGGTTTATTTTTTATGTATACTTTTTTGCGCCGGCAGGGGTAGAATAAAATACGTCGTTTTAAAAAGGAAAAAAAAACGAAAATACATTCACGAAGTTGCAACGGAATGTATATTTTTGATCTGTTTTTTGGTTTGGTTTTAATATATGTATCTAACCAACAGTAAAACAATACATATACGATTTATAAACGATGACATTGAAATCAACTGTTTTCCTCTTTCCTTTCTAGTCTAAAAATATCAACACGCTACATATAATAAAAAAAATACATATTAACCAAAATCATTGTTTACAAAATATTATTGTGTTTGTTGTACATATTCAAATCTCCTTATTTTCGAAATTTCTAAGGCATTAAAATTTTGGTAATGGTTTGAACATTTTTGTTGGTATTGAAATAGCATTTGCGTTCGATTTTTTGTTTGTTACATATACAAAGAAGAAAGAATGAAATATTAAGCACCGCCTTTCAATTTTCCGTTGTGTTCATTTATAATAATATAAGGATAGGAAACATGAGAAATAGAAAGAGGCAACTAAAATTTATATATTCCTTTCATAATATCACAATTAGAATCTCCAAACGAAACAGAAATTATTTTTCCTTGCATATTTTACCCATACAAAATCTCTCTCTATTTAAAGTCCTTCCTCAATGCATATACTATAAAATTTAAACTAATCGGCAATTTCCTACAAATCGAGAAAAAAGGAAATTAATAATGTTCAAATTAATTACCTATTTATAAAAGTATATAATATAATTTAAATGCCAGAACTCAGGATTTTATAAATCTAAATTAGGACATCAAAAAATTAATATTATTATTATTGATGTTTTAATTTACTAATCTAGTTGACATAATTAAAATAAAAAAAAAATGAAAAACTACGAAATTTATTATTTATATAAGAATTAGATTTTTTATATTTTTATCTATAAAATAAATATGAATATATCTATACAACTTTTATTCCGTTTATGGACATATTACCCTGCAAAATAAAGCCTGCAAAGTAAGTAAAATAATAAATCCATGAAATAAAATTGAAACATTATTCTCCTACAAAACTAATCGGTGTACTATACAAGCAAAATTGACGTTTACGTGTGAAAAACTGCAACCTAAAACTTCAATCATATTCTATTAAGTTAATAATTAAGTTCAATACATTTAGCCTTTCGAAAATGTTTTCACATAATTCCACCTCGTTCACAATCTTTTAATCGAAATTTGGCATGCATAAATGAATACGTCATTATGTGTTGCAAACCAAAATCACAACTCAACTCAAATCAACACTTCCAAGTTAGCATTTTATTTATATGGTTTAGTTAATTTATAGCCTTTTCACATTAATTAAATAAATTTAATAATTTAATGCATTTTATAATACCCTGTAAAAAATAAAATATCTCATATCTAAAATAAATCCATCCTATATGAATTATATAAGGCGGATTCCAATTCGACTCAAAACTTATTCGATTATACAAAAATATACTATAAGTTTGAGTCGAATACCCTAAAATTTCGATGTGTTTGTACAGTTCATGTTTTATTAAGAACATTATAGTTGTAACATGAATACAAAAACAATAAGAGGGGAAACAACAAAATAAAATAAAATAAAAACAACAGATTCTTATATACTAAACCACCAACACACATTAAAAGCAAATATCTCTACAATCTTCCATGTGCGTAGCAGGAGACATCATGTTTTCATTATTTTATATACAGCTAATACCATTACAGCGCACATACAAAACAATCTATATATCAAGATATAGAAAAATATTGAGAACAACTATACTAACACCCACAAAAAAGTCTCTCTGTTTTTGTTGTTGTTGCTTAACTAATACATAGCAAAAACTAATAATAAACAGACATTGCCCTAATAGGATCCGCGTAAAGAGCGAACGAGGCGGCCCGTACAAACATTTCGTTGGCTTTGTCATGTATCAATTTTCAAGAATGTATTTCTGTCTATTATACTTTTTACATAACATAAAAACCAAGAACCAAAACCATACCGAAACCCACAAAAATGTTTATACGTATGTATGTTTAAACACCTTTGTTTGGCTTGCAAGAACGCATTCAATTATGCGTAAATATAAAATCGAATATGAAATTAACTATACGACGTATGTTAATTTACGTTAAAAACTATTTTGATACGATCCAATTATTAGTTATAGTAATAAAATCACAATCAGTACAATCACACACACGTTAAAAACATGCACTCAATAGAAATCAATAATTTTGATTTCTTTATCTATAAATATAAAACATTGCCTGATAAATGCATCCCGGTGGATTGCATTTTCCAAAATTACACTTTAAATTATTTCACTTCCACTTTAATTATTATTCCACTAAAAACTGAATTAAATAGAATTAAAACTATAATTATAATTAAACTTTATATACTATATATATATAGAGTATATACATAACACTACATAAGCTACATAAATAAAACAAAATAAAAATTAAATTAAATTAAATTTTAGAAGAGGATAGAAAAAACACGTCTATCCTCTTTGACGAACATTCGCTTCTCCATTTTTACATTATTTTTTGTTTTATTACTAAATTTAATTACTTTTATTTTATTATAATCATTAGATATACTATTTATTAACAATAAATGCAGCTTATTTGAGTGACGGCTAGCTTTCGTATGAGCTAGGAATACGAAATATAATTGATAAATCATCATCTGTTGATAATCGACGTTCGCTGAGACATCGGTTACTTGATGAAGCTAAAGGAAGCGCGAATCCTTAAAGAACGGTAAACGATCAGATTGATAAGGTAAGGATTACGCTGAATGTGAAAGAAAGTACAAATTTTTAAGTCCTTGCCGATAGCGGAACGGAAAAACAGGGTAAGCGCATTAACACCAAACTAATTCATCTTCAGTTTCGTTTGGAGAGACTTAATAACACCCTTCCAATACATTCGCCTTGGAAAGAAAATATTAACTTTATGTTAGTCCAAATAGGAACACTTATTGATCCTAATTTAATTGTATCTGCTGGGAGCATATTCGACTTTTAGATGTGGTGGCTAATCGGCAAATTTTTCCAAAAACAAATAAAATACCTGGGCTACATAATTTCACAAGAAGGTTTGAGAACGGAACCTGATAAAGTGGCGGCTGTATTGAATTATCCTGTTCCAAACTGTGCCAAGGCTGTTCTTCGACTACTTGGTATGGCTAATTGGTACAGGCGTTTCATTCACAACTTTTCAACGATAACTGCACCAATTTCAGACGTATTGAAAAAGGGAAAGACATTTGTTTAGACGGAAGCAGCTAATATTGCATTTCTAAAACTAAAATCTTTGTTAATATCTCCACCTATTTTGTCTAACCGAAATTTTACCCAAATGTTTATTATTCAAACGGACGCTTCAGATGTTGGAGTTGGCGCAGTTCTCACACAGGGCGAAGGAACTGAGGAGAGAGTCATATCGTTTTTTAGCCACAAGTTAACTCTCAACAGCGGAAATACCATACAACGGAAAAAGAATGTCTGGCGATAATTTTGGCTATAGAGAGACTTAGACCTTACATCGCAGGTAGTTATTTTACAGTAATTACAGATCATGCTTCCCTCTTGTGGTTGAATAATCTGAATGATTAGAATGGTCGTTTAGGTCGTTGGGCGTTGCGCTTTCAGCAGTGTAAATTCGATTTATGGCACAGAAAGAGTAAATTCAATATTGTGCCTGGCGCATTATCACGAGCACTGGTCTGTGGCTGTCTCACTTTATCTGGCGATCCATGGTATGACAATATTAAGAGTGGATTGTTTAGTAATCCCGGTGATTACCCGGATTTGGAAAACATTAACGATCAGTTGTTCTAGTTATTTCCAGGTTCGAAATTGAAACTAGTTGTGCCATTAAAGAACCAAGCAGACATTCTCAAAAGGTGCCACGATGATCCTTTAAAAATAGCTTATCGAATCAAACAAAATTATTTTTGGCCTAAATTAGATAGCACAGTGAAGGAATACGTACGAAACTGTGACATATGCAAAGCATCTAAAGATGGTCCGCTGTTGAAGGCACAGATGGGTGCTCAGAAAGTAGCTACTACACCCTGGTCAACTATTACTGTGGATTATTTAGGACATTTGACTAGATCTAAATCTCTCCTCGTACACTAATTTCGGATAATGGGCCTCAATTCATGGCTACTAAATTTAAAAACTTTTTAATTGAAAACGGAGTATCTCATCCCCCAAACGCTAACTATCATCATCAAAACAACCCGGCAGAACGGGTAAATCGTGTTGTTTTAGCCGCAATCCGAACTTATGTAACGGATGATCACAGAGAGTGGGACGAGCATATTCCTAAAATTGCTTGTGCTCTTCGAACTGCTTGTCATGATTCCACCGGATATACATCATATTTTCTGAACTTTTGTCAAAAAATTCACCATTTCGGATATGACGTAAATATAGATGCCACCACAGTTGAACCCAGTAATGACGAAGACATTCAGAAACGTGTAAAATATTTAAAAGGAGAATTCAATCAACCTTACGAAAAGCGTACACTAAATATGCGCACCATTACAATTTAAGAACGTTTGTGGGAAATCATAACGTTGGAGATTTAGTTTGGTTCCAAAGCGTCTGCAAATTTCAGTGCAAATTAGCACCTAAATGGATCAAATGTAAAATAAAAGGAAAAAATGGTGCACACACGTATCTATTACAAGATCTCAACGGAAATGATCTTGGTGTGTTCCATACGAAGTACTTTACAGCCAATGCTGTCACTTAACACTCAATATAAGCGTTTCATTGTGGTAAAGTATGATTCATTTTTTTTTGGTAGTTACAATTAAATCAATAATTTTGTTACTTATTTTTTTTTAGTTTCGTGGTTTGAGAACAAACATTTTTTTTATTTGATCTATGGATGGGGTAAATCCCCGTATCATGATTACACTTAGATTTTTTTTAATGTTGCATAAAACTGTATATCATTCAAAATTCATTTTAGTTTAGGATAGTTTCAGTTTATTTCATTTAAGTAATTTTTTTTTTTTTTGAGCTATGGATGGAGCAAATTTTCTTCACAATTGCACTTATAAATTCAAGTAGAAGAAGTCATGTAGATCATCCATTTAGTTTAATTTTTTTTTCCTATGTACAGTGGGTTCGATCCACAGATCATAATTAGACTAGTTTTAGTAGCCAAGAAAATGAAAATCACCCAAAATTTAACTTAGGTTAAAATTTACAATTAGAATTATTTTTTTTCGGGTTTAATTTTTATTAATTAATTAATTTTTTATTTTGTTATTTCGGTTATTTTTGTGGAAGTACATTTTTTTTATTGTTTTGGTATTAATTTTTACAAAATCTTCCATGGGTTTTGTTTCGTGCATTTATTTTTTTTAGGTATTTTCTTTTTGATTTGAGATTTGCTCGATCGACCCCCCCCCCCCCCCATAAATCTTGAATGCACTGTGAGTTAGTCAGTCATGGAAAGTGTGACAGGTTCTTCTATTTGGAAGATAGTGCCCAACTAATATTACAAATTTGGCCCTTTTAAACGTGCAGATTTTAAATCAAAGATAGATACTTATTTAATAATTCTTAATTAAATTATAATTTTTTTCTTTTGTTATTTTTTTTATATATTCTGCAGACGACCACTTATGTTGCTGGAAGCGGAAAACCTCATCTGCTGAATTTCGTGGTTTTTTTTGGATTACACAATAATTTTTTGCTTTTAATGTTATTTTGTTTAGAACATAAAACCTAAATTTAGTTTCAATTTCTTTAATAAATATTTATAAGTATTATAACGAAAATAAGTTATTCTTTGGTGATTTTGGTTTTATTTCTGTTTATTAATCTTACGAACCCGTTACAAACTGCTTGCCGTTGTCTGTATGGATTACTTCTGGTACAGAGTACACCGAAAATACCTCACCCTCCAGGTAATCTATCACTCGTTGCCGTAGCCTCTTGCAAAGCATTCAGCAAAACAAACCATGAATAGTGATCCAACACAATCAAGATAAATGAATTACCGGATTTCGACCGCGGATAAGGTCTAAAAAAATGAAGGTATTATTTCTGAAACGGTCTCTCAAACTCCTTGTAGGCGCCTATTGGTGGTCTCAGGGTCGAGTTAACTGCTTTGGTTTATTTACGTACTGCCGAATACACTCCTTCACATCACGAACCAACGTGGGCCAATAAAACTGTCGCCGCAATAACTCAATCATTTTGCCCGTTTCCGTATGAGCTACGGCTGGTGGTTCGTGCGCCTGTCTTAATGCTAACTGAATAAGTCCCCGCGGTCACCACAAATTTCAAACAGGAATATCAGTACAATAATCTTCATCCAAACCGGACTGACGTATGAGCACTTTCCCACCAATGATCTTCAAGTCAGGTTTTTCAGAGATACCACGTTCCAACAATTTTTCGAAACTCACATACTCTTGTTCTGAGAAATCTGCAGACTGGGATCAATCTTCAGTGGCACAATATCTGATGCCAGCTCCGCGGTCTCGCAAGAGAACATGCGTGATAGTACATTTGAAACTACATTTTGTGTTCCCTTACGGTACTCGTATCAGACTGGCTCATCATCCATTGTAAACTGGCATGGTCAGTTATCACAACGAACTCATATCCCTCCACAAAAGCCCGAAACTTCTTTACACTGAGTAATTATTTATTTATTTATTGTGTACATTTAATTTACATCGTATTCGGCACACCCTATTTTGAGCGTCAGCTTATTCATAATGGGGTGTACCAAAAAAAAAAAAACAATTTCACGCAGTACAACCGCCAGACATTCTAATTTAGCTTTGCTATAGTTCCGCTTAGCTCCATTAAGCTTGTGCGCAAAAAAAAGCGATCAGGTGCTCGATGCCCTCATCGTCCTTTTGGAAAAGAACACTCGCGTCTACCTGAATATAGAACGTACGACTGTAATCAGGGTGAGTCACCTTTAATCAATTGAATGCTTCCCGTGCTGTCTTATTTCAGACAACTTTACGTTTTAACTTAAGCAAAACGGTCAGTGGAGCAGACACTGCAGAGAAATTGGGAATAAACTTCCTATACCATCCACACAAGCCCAAGACGTTTTAGGAACGGGAAATTCTCTCACTGCTGCTACTTTCAATGGGTCCACCTTAATAACTCCATCCCCTCCTACTATATGTCCCAAATACTGCAGTTAGTAAGGTTTGCCCACCGTAACCGCCTGGCTACTAATTCTAGTAACTCCATGTGTTCCGTAAATGTAAACGAACACTCGATCATGCCACTCATATGGAATAACCATATGCATGAGTCGGCACACAGTTTGAGCTACGTTACATAACCCAATACTCATCACTGTGAACTGATACAATGGCCTACCTGGAATAGTAAATGCAGTCTTAGGTCTGGATGACTTATGGAGTGGAATCTGCCAGAATGCATCCTTTCAGTCCAGAATTGAAATGTAATTAGTGTTCTCCAGTCGACCAAGCAAACCGTCAATAATCGGCAGCGGGTATGCATCCTTCACTATGATAGTGTTGACCTTTCGGGCATCCAAGCACAATCTTACTTCCCCGTTACTCTTCATCACCACTGTGACGGGTGAACTCCAAGGGCTAGATTACTCCTCGATCACCCCCGGTTCGAGCATGCGATCCAGCTCCTTATCTATCTCTCCTTGCTTGACAGGTGAGATATCATAATACTGCTGCTTGATTGGCTTAGCGTCACCCGTATCTATTATGTGTTCAAGCAGAGGTGTTTTTCCTAAACCCTGCTGCTCTGATGATGGGAATTCAGCTTTAACTTTATCCAGCTGTTTCTGCTGAAGTTCTGTTAATGAATGTTTCTTCACCATTTCTGCTTCCTTTGTAGGATTTCGTAGAATTGTAGATGTAGGTCTCTCTAATTCTGATATGGATATGCTCAAACCATAAACCTTCCAGAAATCTGTCCCTAAGTATAACTGCTGGAACAATGATGGAGCAACATACAATTTCATTTCTTTTTTTTCCCCCTCTGAACGTCACGGGTACACTAATGTACCCGAGTATTTGTTCAGACCACTAGCGGTATTAACTCTGGTCTTGTACGGTCGATATAATAAACCATTATCCTTAAGGAACTCTTCACACCTTTGTCCCAGCACCGTGATGTTGGCACCTGTGTCAAGTAGTCCACTGTCATTCCTCACAAACTCACTGCAACGTAAGGTCTATCATCTATTTTAGTAAGGATAACTGTTGAATCAATTAATTTACGTAACATTGTACGTCTATAAAAATATTCTTTCATTCTCACTACTTCTCTGTTATCCGTTTCACAAGCAATGGAATGAAGGGATAGGTGTCTGTTGTGATTTAGCGATGCCAACTCTGATAAAGTTCGAGGTCGGTATTGGATGCTGTCTCCTTTGTCAGTTGTCTCGGCTTGGTGCCGCTGAGTTGAGGCTCCCGAAAACTCCTCTTAATCATGCGCCAGTTTCCCGATGGAGTACAAATCCTACAATCTAATTTTACACCCCTCTGGCTCCACACCCAAAATAAAACACCCTGTTAAACGGATGCCGACAGTCAATGAAAGTGTGTCCGGATTCATTCCAGTTCCAGCAACTGACTCCTGCCTTTTCTGTCACTGTCCGGTTTTCAGTACCCTGCGGTGATCTGGCTCTCCTACCAGTCCCTGAAAATGATGTACCAGCCTCACTTCTATTTGGAAAGCTTGCCGAACGTCCAGAATTATTACTTTTTTGCTTTAATTGTCTGTTGATCTCACACACCTGGTTATAATAACCAGATTTACTCTCATAATCTAAATCTCCTTCTAAAGAATTTTTCTCTGGATTCATCTCCAGCTGCCTCACCTCATGTACTCGTGGTGGATGTCCATCAAAATATACCTGCGGTCTAGCAGAGAATCTGTCAGCATCCCTTGAATTACTCGAGACTACGGATGATAATCCTGGCTCATAAACCAAAAACAGCCACGTCCATTCTCTCCAAAAGTCCTGTAAACTATAACCTCAGCCACTGTTGTGCACGTCGAGCGGTTACGCTTCTCCTTTAAATTAAACACCGTATTTTCTAAAAGGTTATTAATACTTTTATTATATTATTTATTGTTTTTATCTCGGAAATCACAACTCGACTGCCAATTATATTTTATTTCTTTTTTTATACAATTTTACTACCATAAACTTTATTATTTACCATTGGTATGACGATCGTACAAATTACGAATTCAAATTGTGAGCAAATATTATGGCATAAAGTAGAGCCGTACTTCACACCACCATCATGTATCAACCCCATTATTTATTTTCGTATATCGAATGCTCTTGATCCCAAACATCATCCCTTGCATTTTCAAACAAATGAAATACAACTAAACCTCTTTCCACTAAAACAAACTATTTTATATCATAAGAATACACTAATTCACCAACAAACTATTGAAAAGTAAGCAAATTGCTACATTTGTTATCTTACCTCACCATAAGCATAAAGAGTTCCATAATAATCAAATTCAAAATCAAAATACAGCTATTGCTGATAATACATTACCTACCTTACTCAATAATCACCTTGCATCTTCGCCAATGAATTACACAAAATGATATCGACACAAAATAAAGCACCACCTTACCTTTCACCTGTCATAAAATTATCTGCAAAAAATTAAATATTTCCTAATTAATAATTTATTCCAGTAGTTTTCTGCACTTATTATTTTTGTAACTTCTTTATATTTTACTAGTTGAAGTACCCGGCATTGCCCAGGATAAATGAAATATTTTTATTTTAGCAAAGATGGCAAAAAAATTTCATTTTTTTTAAATTAACTTATATCGTTTTTCCAGTGTACTCTTCAAAATATGATAAATCATATTTGAACTACCCTAAATCAAGGGGAACGTCCCATTCGGATACGAGTATACGATTAATTTTATTTAACGATTTATTTTAAATCAGTCCTGTAATTTTTTTTTTAATCGAAATTTTAGAAAAAAAACTGTTGGAAGCACCTACACCAAGGGGCTAGGCCCTTTCGAAAATACTACAAAACATCTCAATTTACGTATGAAACCACTAGGCAAAGTATAAATCTGGTGGGATAATTGGTGTGGAAACGTATAAAGAGCATACACAAAGGCATAGAGATTTTTATTTTTATTAGTATAGATAGACAAATAATTTGTATAAGGCTCCCCTATTGCAACAATGTACTATTTCCAAAATATGCTTTACATGATTTAATATAAAGACGCACAGTTCGCGTGCCCTAGTATAACTCGGTTAAAAAACTTACTTCTATAAACTGCATTGGTGTAAACTTTAAAAATGAAAAAATTTAAAGTTTCAAATTAGCGGTTAAAAATTTGAATTTCGATTAATTTTTTATGTCTCGAACCATTAATTTTTCACAAATACCTCGCCGTAAAAGTCGGAATTGAAAGATGCTCGCTACTCAATTTGCCGCACCAATCATAATAGCGACGAAGCCAAATGGAGCGCCTAAAATTTGTGGAATTTTAACGTCACGACTAATCTGCGACTCATCGTGCATTGACATCCGGCAGCGGGAGATAGATCAGCGCACCACATCCGGTACAATCCGATCTTGAACCGCTCAGCGCTCACGACGGATTACGACGCAGGTACCCCCTCTTGTTTGACAGAACTTGATGCCGTAAAAATGTGTCTATTTGGTATTTTTTGTTTATACACCAAATATTACGCATCAACAGAACGAGAAGCACAGGAACAAAATAATCTCTGGCACTAATTATCAGTTCTGAATACTTCTTTTTTGTCTCTTTTGCGCAGACAATAACACCCCACAAATTTGGATTCTCAGAATTTTGCAAGCGAGCAAATAAACACTATTATTAGTGTAACACTTGTTTGCTCGGTCGGTTACACTGACACTGCACTGGAATTGTTTTATTTTTGTTTTATTACAGTATTTTTTAAGAAGAGAGTAAAAAAATAAATACCTAAACCAAATTTTTTCTTAATTAATATTTTATTAGATTATTTTGCTCATTTTTATATTTCATAATTTCTTTTTTTTATATTTATTCAGTTTTTATGGAATTTTTTTTTTCTTACACAACAACTTACCACTAAAAACTGATTATAAACATCGTACATGGGTTTATTATCACATTTAACTGTTTTTTTTATTATTATACTTAAACATTGATATCAAAGAAAAATAATAAGCCAAACTACTTAATAACAATATTCCAAAAAAAAAATTGTAATAAATAAAAAAAATTGCAAATAAAAATGAAAAAAAATACATTCACTGTCTTAATTATTCAGTCAATCTCCATTACTTTACACAATTTCAAAGAAAAACCAAAATGAGAATTGAACCGAATTTTTTTCTATATTTTATTAACAAAATTAACAATAATTGATAGTGAACGATAAACGTTCGAGGATACAGATGTGTTTTTGTGTGCTCCGTAGAATAAAAAAATTTTTTTAGTGTAATTTATTTTTATTTTGATTAATTTAAATTATTTAATCATGTTTTTAGTCAGGTATGATTTTAAATATATTTTAATTTTTTCATTTTTATGTGTTTTTGTGTTTAATAAGTGGTTAAATGTGAATTTGGAAAATGTGATCAGTGTTTATCAATGTTTATCAGCAAATGTGTTGAATTTCTATTGAAAGAAATCAAATTTCTTGATTTCTTGATGAATTGCATGATTTTAATGTTGTTGTACATAAAATCTAAATGCAAATGTCTCATATTTTAGATCGAATTAGAATTAAAATTGACTCAAATTGATATACGCAGTTTATTTTCCTGTCTTATTTTATTTTTACTAACCTTAAACATAGTTTTTATTTTATTTTATGTACAACTGACACAAATATATTCTTGTAGAAAAACCAACAAAAATGTTTATACAGGCCGTCTCGTTCGCTCTTTACACAGATCCTATCAAGGAAATGTACTCAATATTATTGGTTTTTGTCATATAATATTTAAACAACAACAGATAGACATTTTTGGTGGTTTTGGTATAATCGTCACAAATATTTTCCTGTATCTTGATACGTAGAACAGGAATATTTGTATGTTCGCCAAAAGGGTATTATTTATAGTTTAAAAAACGGTGGTTTTTTTAAAAATTTTACAATTTATTAATGTTTTTTATAACAATATATGGTAAAAAAAATTTTTATTTACAAGCACAAAAAAACAAGCAAAATAAAATTTTCTCGCTACACAAAATGGATTCAGTATTACTTTAATCAACCGGCTTAATGTTAAAATATTAAACAAAATACAATTACGTAACTTAACTTCTTTCTACACAGATAGCGATCACAACAACAAAAACTATATCCCAGTTGAATACAACTCTAACACCAGCTACTTAATGCAGAAAATTTTCAATACATTTAACTACACCCTCGCATACACAACTAAACACAAGATACAACAGAAACTACAATCACATAACAACAACAAATATGATTGTGGCATTTACAAATTAATATGCAACGACTGTCCTAAGTTTTACATTGGGCAAACTGGCCGATCGTTTGCAACGCGTTTTTCCGAGCACACACACGAAATAAGGAATACACACACTGGAACTTTTCAAACCAAGAATATCAGATCCAATTTCTCTCTCCATATTATTAATGAAAAACACACATACACTGACATAAACAACAATTTGAAAATTTTACACAAACTACCTAAAGGCAATAATATGAACCGATTAGAAGAGTTGGAAATTTACAGACATCGCAACAATCCACTACTACTCAACGACAAAATCAATTCCAAAACAAACAAAATTTATGATTTAATACTGAACAATGGATACAATGGATAGAATGGCCGCACTACGTCATGTACTTAACAATAAATAATCATATAATTTTATTTTTTATTTTTTTTCCTATTTTATTTTTTTGACATTGAATTTAGTGTAGTAATGGGATCTGATGAAGGAAGAAATTTCCGAAACTAGTCTCCATAGTAAATAAATTTTAAAAAATTTTTAAAATTATCACTATAAGATATTTTACTACCAATTTGTGTTTTTTTTAGAATCGTATAAATTAGAAAATTTTATTTTGCTTGTTTTTTTTTTGTGCTTGTAAATAAAAAATTTTTTTACCATATATTGTTATAAAAAACATTAATAAATTGTAAAATTTTTAAAAAACCACCGTTTTTTAAACTATAATATACAGTGATAAAAGCCACGGCACCTGATAAAAATGGATAAATGCCATCTTTATAATATGGGTATTATTTGTATGTAATATAATGAAAACATGATACGTCTCCTGCTACTGTATGAAAATAAACAATCTTCGTAACCTTCCTCTATGTGTGTCGGTGGTTTAGTATAAATGATTCTGTTATTTTTATTTTGCTGTTGTTTTCTCTCTTTGTGTTTTTTGCAAAAACATCTGTAATTTCAAGAAGAACTATACAAAATTTAAAGGTACAAAGTGACTACTGGTCATAGTGTTGGTTGTGTACATATGGTATAAGCTTTTAATAAAAAAATTAACCAACACTAATATAATTTGTTTTGGTTTTGTGCTATAAAATATGAAAAGAAAAAACAAAAAACAAAACAACAACAATTTACATCACGACAAGCCTGATTAATAATATCGAATTAAAACAAAACCTATTTATGTGTATGTTCTGCATTGGGAAAAAAATAAATTACAATAACAACAATGTTTGTGTCATTCGCCATATTCAAGATAAATTATGAGGTGCATTAATATTTTTTTTATTTTTATTTATTATTTTATTAATTACATATTCATTGGTGAAGGTTTTATTTACAAGACATTTATTACATATAGATTGGGTCTACATATAGACCAAAAGCTATCAATATTTTTGGTGCGTTGCAATCTCAAGAAGTGTACTTGTTAGTGGATTCGTGCTGCAATCATTTAAATTCGGTTGAACCGTCGGCATACGAATGTATCTGACTCTGTTGGTGAATATTGCTCAGCGAAGTGTGCGCCATACTTGATGGGAACTATCCAGGTGGATTTAATATGGATAGAGCCATTATTGATTGTTCGACCGATATTAAGCTTTGAGCCATCGCCGTATTATTATTAATGAAACCTCCAGCACCGGGCGTTTTATTCAAATCTTGTAGATAATGTTTTCATAATCCTTGCACAAAATGGTGGACCTCATTTGGCATTTTCCATTTCGGGTTGGTGAAATAAACCAGTAATAATTCCGTCCTACCATTTTCACCATGCGTATTACTGTTAGTGAGCTGCCAATCTGGATTCCTATGTTTTCGCACATCGATTTGTGCAAACGAACTTACGTCATCTACTCCAACGACTGCTACTGTGAAGTTGCGAAACAAATCAACAATCTTCTAAGCCCATGACCAGAAACAGAAGTACATAACAAATGGGGTAACTAGCGGACTTAGTAATTCGACAACAAGATGAATCTGGAAATAAACATGAATTTAATACAAAATTAAGGTAATTTAAAATACTAGTAGTTACCGCATTCAGTTGAAACAATTTTCCGAATTGATCTCCTAGTCTTGATGTAAAGGGTTTTCCATTAGGAATGATACAATTTAAAAATTTAAAAAAAAACACATAAATTATTCAGCGAGACCAACATTTTTTTTTATTTCAAAGGTTACATTATGCCATTATGTATGGAAAATAATATCATTCAAATTGTCACCACGACTTCCCCCTACGTACTGCATAATGTCAGCCCAATTTATCATCACTTTTTCACATAAATTTGGCTGTATTTCATCAATAGCACGTTCAATGTTGATTTTTAATTGCTCAATTGTTGTTGGATTATCAGCATAAACTTGTGACTTAACGTATCTCCAAAGAAAGAAATCACAAGCTGTTAAATCACACGACCTGGGAGGATAATTACCTGGACCAAATCTTGAGATAATTTCATCGCCAAATTTGGTTTTCAATAAATCGATTGTTAATGTGGCTGTGTGGTAGGTGGCACCGTCTTGTTGAAACCACATTTCTTCCAGATTATTCTCAACAACAGTAGAGAAAAAAAATCATTTAACATTGTTCTGTATCGTTCTCCATTGACTGTTATTCTACGACCATTTTCTTCAAAGAAATATGGACCAATCACTCCACCAGCATGAATTGCACACCACACAGTGACTATATCTGGATGTTATGGGGTCTGAACAGTTTCATGTGAATTTTCATCACTCAAAATTCTGCAATTCTGTTTGTTTACATAACCATTTAAGCTGTGTTTTTTTATTCGCTCCCGATAGCTGCTATCGAGAGCCGTCATTTTTCTACGCCTAAATTTAAATTTGACGCGCTATTTATTGGTAAACTAAACTTATTTAACATCACACTATCATTTTTAATTCAATTGTTTAGCGAAAACTTGATATAAAAAATATTTGGCTCTACCTATTTATAAGGAGCGCTCGGGGGTCACTTTTTATATGACGACCCTCGATAGCAGCTATCCGGAGCGAATAAAAAAACGCAGCTTTAACCAAAAATGAGCTTCATCACTGAATACAATTTTTCGATAAAAATGTTCATCATTTTCAAGTTGTTCAAGAGCAAAATCAGGAAATAAACGACATTCATGGTGGTCTAATGGCTTCAGTTATTGAACCAGTTGAATTTTGTAAGGATGTAAACCCATATCTTTTCTTAAAATTCTCCATGTTGTTGTTTGAGAAAGATTTAATTGTTGAGAACTACGTGGAACCGATAAATTCGGATATTCTCTTACACTTGCTGCTACCAAACCAATATTCTCTTGTGTGCGTACATTTCTTTGTCGTACTGGTACTCTTGTATCGTGTAAAGAAAATTCACTTTCAAATTTGACTAGAATACGACGAATAGTGAGTCGATTAACTGAATAATGTCGTCCTGCACCATTATTCTGTAAAAAATAAGATGTGTAAACGTGAAAACGGGTAAATTTTGTGATTTTTTACTAAAATTACATTAAATTGTTTTTCGATTCTCTTATTTTTTATAGAATAAGGCTACATGAATTCTTCTTAAATTTCTCTCAGTATTCACAAAATAATGAGCACTGATTTTGATAGAACAATTTAACAATTTCTAAACGTTGTTGAAGCGTGTATGTTTCCATGATTAAATGACATAACCTACTGAACACAAATGACATAAGAAATGTCAAAAAATAATACACAGTGTTGAATTTTTTGTTTGTTTTTTTTTTCTTTATTTAATATTACAACTGATTTACAAATCCTTTAGTAATTTATCTTTCTTAAATGAAGATTTACATTTGACGGGCAGTAACCCAATGGTTACTCCCGTTTGAATTTACATAGTAATTATTTTTCTCTATCCTAATTAAATACAACTGCCCAATTCCAAAGGTTTCTGCCTTTGAAGTCTTCTTACTGCATTGGTGGTATCCAACAAACTTCGTATGTCTGCATTTTGGTGCCGAAGTATCCGCTGAATGTGTTTCTTCGCATGGTTTTGTATTTCTTCACTTATTATGTTCCATGTTTAAGTCCCTATGGAGGTTATCATTTCTAATGTAGCATGGTGCGTTTACAATGCCACGCAGCACTTTGTTTTGAAAACATTGAATCATTTGTACATTTGTCTTCTTGGTACAACCCCAAAGTTGAATACCGTAGGTCCATACTGGTTTAAGTATTTGCTGATATAATAGCAGTTTGTTATGTATTGTAAGCTCAGAGTTTCTACCTATTAGCCAATACATTTTCCTATATTTGATGTTAAATTCTTCTATTTCCTTTTTAACGTGCTCTTTCCATCTAAGAAGAGGTATTTTGCTGTATTTGCATTTGGAACCGGCCTTCAATTAAGTTCCACTGGAATCCAGTTAACTTTCTGGTTTGTGAAGTTTACGTGAACCGATTTTGCCTCATTTAGGCTAATGCGCCATTTCTTGGTCCAACTACTCACTATGTCGGTTGCTTTTTGAAGTTTGGTCGTTGCTTCTGATATACACTTTCCAGTTGCTATAATAGCTGTATCGTCTGCAAATGCTGCTATGGTGGCACCTTCTGTAATTAGCATATCTCTGGTGTACAGGATGTACAATATAGGACCCAGTACGCTACCCTGTGGTATGCCTGCTGATATTATCTTTAGTTCAGAGTACTCTCCGTTAGATTTTACACGGAAATGTCGGTCTGCGATATAAGATTTAAGAATTTGATAGAACTGCTTAGGTAGATCTCGATGTAATTTAAATTGAAGTCCTTGGTGCCAAACTTTGTCGAAAGCTTGTGCTACATCTAAGAAGATGCTGGAGCATATCTTCTTATTCTCAAGTGCGTCTTCGATTATATCCGTTATTCTGTGAACTTGTTCTATCGTAGAGTGATTTTCTCTAAATCCAAATTGGTGTGGTGGAATCAAATTTCTTTGGCTTGAGTCTCTTGAGCAGTAATTTTTCAAGCAATTTTGAAATTACAGGAAGTAGTGAAATCGGTCTGTACGACTTTTTATCGTTCGCTGGTTTGCCTGGTATGGAGATCATAATTACTTCAGCAAACTTTCATTATCGTGGGACATATTTTAGTCTGAAGACAGCATTGATAATTTGAACCAATTTTCGTAGTCCCTTCTCGGGAATGGCTTTTACTACTTGTCCAGTAATTAAATCATATCCTGGAGCTTTTTTTGCGTTCAAATTACACTTGATCTCATCTTTTAATTCCTTTAATGTTACACATCGAATATTATATTCATTAATTTTGCTAACTGTTATTATGTTTTCATGTGCTGTTTGCCTAGGTAACGATTGAAAGTGTCTTCCAAGTGAGCCGCAAATAAAATAGCTTTTTGTTTGTCGCTTTTGGCCCAGGTTCCTTCCCCGTTTTTAATAGGGGGCACATGCATTTTGGTTCTTTTTAATCCCTTTGTTACTTTCCAAAGAGAGTAATCAGTATGTTTATGTTCGGTGAGACCATTTAAGTACTTGTTAATAGTTTCGTTCTTAATTTATTTTATAAGTTGTTTTAGTTTATTGCATAGAAAATTGAGGATTTTTTTGTTTTCCGGGGCGCATGTCCTTCGCCAGGTCTTTCTTGCCTTCTGTTTCTCTCTAACTAACTCCCTGACCTCAATAGGATAATTTTGATTCCTACTGGATTCGGTGTGACTAGCAGGAAAACTTTCCCATGCTGCTTGTTGAATAGTACTGTTAAATACCTCTAGTTCGTCTTACAACTGTACCGGTGTTTTAATCGGCACTCGTAGATTTATTTGCATTTCAATTAGTTCTTGGGATAGGTCCCAGTTAGTTCTATTACTTGTTAATTTAGGCAGGTTATCCTTATTAATTATCATTGTGCTGAGTGTCATGATAACGGTGAGCGAATGTTCGTCAAAGAGGATAGACTGGTTTTTCTATCCTCTTCAAAAATTTAATTTAATTTAATTTTTATTTTGTTTTATTTATGTAGTTTATGTAGTGTTATGTATATACTCTATATATGTACATATAGTATATAAAGTTTAATTATAATTTTAATTTTAATTCTATTTAATTCAGTTTTTAGTGAAATAATAATTAAAGTGGAAGTGAAATAATTTAAAGTGTAATTTTGGAAAATGCAATCCACCGGGATGCATTTATTAGGCAATGTTTTATATTCATAGATAAAGAAATTAAAATTATTGATTTCTATTGGGTGCATGTTTTTAACGTGTGTGTGAGTGTACATGGATTTTATTACAACGTTACGGGCAGCAATTTAAGAAAACCGCTGGGACCGTAAACATAAAAACTTTCGTGTTTGTATGGAAATTTCATACTAAAACTTGAACATTTATATGGGTTTAACCTGAGCTCAGTCTACAGAGGTAATTTTATGGCCGTGGGTTTATTTAGTATACAACCCCCTTGTTTCAGAAAAAAAAACTAATAATAAAAAAAAATCTACGCTTATATCACCTCCATCCTCATATTGCAATAGTTTGCCCCACCTTAATGCTCAATTAGTTATTCATTTATATAAATATATAAAAGAAATCGAAAATATATGAAACCATTTATGTGAAACACCAAAAATGTCACTTACCGGTTTTCTCACCAGCAGCCGCACCAATCTTGCGTCTGTTAGCACCTTACCATTTATTTTCTTCTTACACTGATTTAATTTTAAATGAAAAATTTTAAGGAAAACAAAAATAAATTTCTTTACTTATAAGTTAATACAACGTTAATACGTTAATACAATAACACTATAAACACTACTACACATAAAAAAAATAATATGACGAATGATCCACCAAGATGACAAAACTTCAACGGCAAAGCGAAAAAAATGACCTCCATTAAACAAACGGTCACACACTGTTCAAAACGGAATCCGTTTCTACCATTTAAATGTTTGTAGGCAAAGTAATTTCGAATTTTTGATGAATGAAAAACGATAGAGATTTTTTTTTTTTTGTTTTTAATTTGTTTAACTCATTTTAATAACAACATTTCAGAATTTGTTACAATAATTTTATGTCTTTATGTTTTATGTTAACACTATACAAATGTTAACGGTGTAGTAGGCAAATACCAAATTTTAGTCTATACAATATATTTTCTTTCAAATTACGTTAACTTTGAAGAAAATCAAAAGTACATGCTAATCCGTAATGTAACAACTCGGAATTTCACTGAATTTGGTTTCACTGAATTGTATATTTATTCACAGTTTTGTTGTTTTTTTTTGTATAATTTTCATACTAGTTTTATAGTTACACGTATATATATAGCTATATTCACTTATGCAGGTAATTTTGCAAAATTTCGCAAATCTCACAATATAATTTCTAAAACTTGCACTCTTCTATAAGCGTTTCGTCATCAAATCAAATTATTAATCCCATCACCAATCACAAATTAACTGAACTATGTACATTAAATTCAATCAGAAAATCATTGAATTTGTTCAACTTTATTTTTATATTAACTATACATATTTCAACACTACTAATTTCAATATTATTTTTATATTAATTATATATTTATATTATATTTAAATATTGGAATTTATATTTTGGGTAATTTTAGAATATTTTTTTTCAAACGATATAAATAAAATCACCAACTCTTGTCCATAGCCACCATCGACTTGACTAAATTTTTTTTTTCTACGATAAAACATGAGTATTTAAATGAAACCAACGGGATCAACAATTAAATTTTGCGTAATCTTGAACGTTGAAAATGAACTCGAATAGAGTTCGAAAGCTAAAGCTTTAATTAATTAAAAGAGAAATAAAAAGAGCCCTAAACCAAATAAAAATTGTTTAATTTATATAACGATAATATTTAATTTTGCGATTACAGTACACCACCTCAGTAACGATTTAGAATGCACAGTATCGTTACAATCGTGGGGATGTACCCCTCGACTCCCTGAGTGTCTCAAAATTCCAAGCTTTCATTTTAAAGAATTATACATTTTAGTGAGTTTACAGAAAAAATGATAAGTTTAGTGAAAATGCACAAATTGAATGAACTAGGCACGTTAGGAACGATGAAACAATTTGCAAAGTAGAAAGATTTTTATTATCAAAAATTTTGATTGATTGATTGATTGATTTCGGTGTACGATCAAGCATTAAGCAAGTCTCCCGTATTATAAATGCGAATACCACACCACTATACCCATGTTACAACAACACGACACAGCATTTCTTCATGAAGCCCAAAACTCCGTAAAGAAAGGCGCCACATCGATAACCACATAAGTCTAATAGTGTGATATCCGCCCCTGGCCAGGCCGCCGTCGTACACCTTTTTACATATAACAAGATCGAGGGATGGGAAAGGAATGTTAGCAACAAAGACTCAACCCGGTTCCAGACACCTAAGTAGTTGATAGTTAGTAATACAGTCATACCCCGTAGAACGTCCCCCCTCTTAACGTCCTCTTAACCCCAAAGATAATTTTGAAGAAATAGAATTAGAATATTTTTTACAATCCAAAAAGCCTTCTTCTGTTGGAATGACTGCATGAAAACCGTGAGTTCCTTTTACTGTTTTTAAATTTTCAAACCTAGTTGCAAGTTTGATTTGCTTGGATTTATGTTCTCCGTCTGAACAAAATCCAAAATTGATATCTGTCTTCAACGTTTTAGCCCATTTAAATAATTCATCTGCATTGGTTATTGTACTGCCGTATTCCATTGTGAGACTAGCTCTGGATGCCATTCTTTTGATGGTACCCCCTACTCCAGCACATGGACCTTTTCCATGAGCTGTTGCATGAAAATGCCATTCACAGTCAACTCCAAAATCGTCTTTGTGTTTTATGATGTTCTTAAAATTTTTCTTATTTTTATAATGCGTGACTGCAACATCGGTAATATAATAAATTTTAGATAAACTGGATATTTTAGTTTTCAAGAAGTGCATCAATTTTTCAATGAATAAGTGAACCGCTACAGTATCGTGGTGAAGACAATCCGATATTATAACGAACGTGAGGTGATGTAATTTGCCTTCTAAATTTTGGTAAATTACAAATGGATGAATAGTCGCATGTTTATTATTCCAATGAAATCCTTGTGCGGCATTTTGCATTATAAATGCATAATTTTCTGCAAACTCACATAAAACTATCACCTCCGTAGGCTTCAGTTTTTTCAGCGCCAGTTTTTTATTTTTTAAGAAGCTGGACTGCTGTAGTGAAATGAAGCAATGCGACAACAGATTCTTCATCTTATTTTTGAAATAATCCAGAAATGCATCTAACGGTTGTGAGAAAGTTTCCAAATTGCATCTGTCGGTAGAAACCCACTGACTAAACGTTAACTCATCATCCTCGCAGCCATGTTCCAGACATGCATTTTTCAAATATTCTTTAAAGTAGTTATCTAGTCCTGTAGAGCTTTCGCATTCTAGAAGGTAACATGCTGGTGTAGGCTCAGCACATAATATAGATGAAATACAATCCCGGTAGTGTGCTATCTTTCCGTTGGTAATAGTTTCCATTTTTGTGCCATAAATAATTAATTTTACATTTTGATGTATGGTACACACGCAGACTGTATGCGTTCCACTACTACCTGGTTGTACACAGTATTTAGGACGAAGTAGTGAAAATTTGGAAAATCCAACTTTTTTTTGACTCGTCGCCCTGGTGCAACGACTTATATCCCTCGTAGCACTCTTTCAGTGTACACATCATCAGCCGCTTTTGAACTTTAGCTTTATCGATAGTTAAACAATCGTTTTTACCTGGCATTATCCGACTAACATCATCATCAGTATAATAAGATAATACTGCTTGCTTCAGCTCATCACTTATTCGCTTTCCTACTTTAGCTGCTGGACGACTTAGTGGACCGCTCTTGTCCCGTAGATCTTTAGCTGTTCGCACCATATGTTGCGTTGCGTTGAACTCTTGAACATGTACGCCTGTCAAGTAAAAAAAATCAACCCCCAATAAAAAAGGGAATAACCACATTTTATTTAGTCTTTTATAAAATAACCTAAGAAATAAAAGGGATTTATGGTACCATGACTAACTAATTTTTAAACGATATAAACCAGAAGGTGGCACCTTCTAATTCGGTGACTCATATTTAAATGCATCACAAAATTATATATTTAATAATAAACAAAACAAAAAAATTAACTAAACTATCTTTTCTGTAAACAATTCCAAAACACTGAGAAATATCTATTCAAATATAGTTTTTCCATATAAAAATGAAATAATGCTCTTACTAAAACGTAATTTGCAAGAATACAAAAAATAACGGAGTTCCAGTTTTTTGATATGTTGTAAATTGTCGAATTCTTTAAAATAAAAAAAAATAAAAAAAATGTGTTTTTGAGAAAATTGAAAAAGAACAATTTGGCGGGAAATTTAAAGAAGAAGAAATTAAACAAAATACTAGTTTTGTATTTTTTTATTAATCACTATTAACTTACCTTTAAAATAAGCCCAAAATTATAATTATCGGATAATTAGGTTTCTTTTTATTGCCATAAATACAACATCAATATAATCATTTTTCTCAAAATTTGACACCCTGTGTCTTCAACAACAAAAAAAAACAAAGTATTTCAAAATTTTGGTTTTAATCAAGGCTACACATTCAAAATATAAAAATTATAAAATTAAAACATGACTTACAAAAATTTGTGATTTCACGTATTTTTCACCATATGAATGTGTTCAAAAGAAATAAATAGAATTGTGAATTCGGCAAAACACGAAGAATTTACAAGTTTGGTTTGGTTTTTTATTTTTATTTTTTATAAAATAAAAACGTCGTGCGCAAATTAAAAAAGAAAATGATGAAAATATGAATTTATATATCGGTCTATTTCTCGTTGCAGTAGATTTTATTTGGAGTAATTTTCATAGATTTAATTAACTTATGTAAATTTGGGCTATCATACAAGATCGACATCTGGTTGGTATGGTATAGTTATCTGTGGCCGTTGATTGATTGATTGATTGATTTCGATGTACGGTCAAGCATTAAGCAAGTCTCCCGTATTATAAACAATACCATTTCTTCATGAACCCCAAAAAACTCCGTAAAGAAAGGCGCCACATCGATAACCACATAAGTCTAATAGTGTGATATCCGCCCCTGGGATAGGCCGCCGTCGTACACCTTTTTACATATAACAAGATCGAGGGATGGGAAAGGAATGTTAGCAACAAAGAGACTCAACCCGGTTCCAGACACCTAAGTTAGTTGATAGTTTAATATATTTTTTTAGTAATTTATTTAGCACAAGACAATATACAATTTAAAGTTCATCTATTTCATCTATTTAAAAAGCTCATCTACTGCTCCAACCTGTAAGAGAGAACACACAATGACAACACAAATTTTCCTGGTGCCGCAAACTCTTTTTTCTGAAAAGCTGTAAACAACTATTATTATTCCCTCCACCATTTTATCCATCGGCGGTTGTGAGGGGGGCGAGATTTCGTTCCATCATCATGTTCACATGCGGTCACCCAAATTTGCACTAACTGTGGGTAGTGTAGCTTGACGTTGTTGTTGAAATCGTTGCGTCTCTGCTATCCCTGCTACTCGCCCCCTATTTTTATTAACAAAAATTTTGTTTTTTTTTCCTTCTGTGCATTTTAGGCTCGAATATCCTTTGCATGGAAAATACCAATGCTCTTTCCATCCTTACCTTTTAACTCGTAAGCTACCGTCCCAACGAAACGTTCTACGAATTACTTTTGCCTCAATAAATTTTGGAGCAAGTTTCGATGAAAATTTCTGTGTTGCGTTGTTTTGAGCAAAATTTCTTACGTACACCATCTGTCCATTGTCTAGATTTCTAGGCTTACTTCAGAGATTATATGTATGCGCTCCCCGTTCATATGCTCGTTTAAGATGACATAATATCAACTCCTGGCATGCACTCAATCGATTATTCTTAGACTGTGCTGACACCTCTCTCTCGTTCGTTAAGTTGAGTTGGTGTAAAAGTTTATATTCGCAACCATGCATGATCATATGTTGTCCAAATAGAACGAAATGGGGAGAAAAATGTGTGGATGAGTGAACGACGTTCCGAAGTGCACAAGTAATATCGGGAATATTTATATCCCAATTTTGATGATCGTCTGCAATATATGCCCTTATGGCCGCAAGGACGGACCGATTCACTCTCTCCGAAGAGTTCGATTGAGGAGAATATCTGGGTGTGCGCATATGTTTTACACCGTATTCTTGTAAAAGATTCTGCAGGTTTTTAGAGGTAAACTGAGGGCCATTGTCCGATAGTATAGTTTCAGGCACAGAAAAACATTTAAAAATTTCGTTTTCCAGTACTCTGCATACATCAGTCGATAAAGCGTGCCTCATAGGTTTAAGGAAAACATATTTGCTGAATGAATCTAGAACAATAAACAGAAAAGAGTTTCCATGTTTTGACCTTGGGTAAGGACCCAGAAAATCCATAAAGAGATGTTGCATACATCTTTCCACAAGAATTTGTTTACCTATCAGGGGCTGTAGAGCCTAATTTACTGGTTTGGTTCGTTTGCATACCTGACATTGATTAATATACTGCCGCACGTCATGATGCATGCGTGGCCAATAGTAATACCGCTGCAAGTTTTCAAGTGTCTTATAAATTCCTTGGTGTGCAGAAAGAGGAGGGTCGTGAGCCAAAGATTTGAGATTGGACACTAGTTGCAATGGTACGTACAGCTTCCAGGTAGGTAAACCGGTGACGCTTGCTGCAGGATTTTTGGAGATATTGATATAAATTTTCCCTTCTATTACCGAAAAATTCTGCAGAGCAGCATTCTCGATTTGGTGTATAAGATCCAGATATTCTTTCGACAGAAATGCCGGCGAGCTTAAGTCGATTTGAAGCATATCAGGGGCAGACCTGGTTGAGTATTCTTCCACGTAAACTCTGGAAAGGGTATCAGGAACAACATTCTGAGCCACTTTTCTATGCTCGATCTTGAAACGAAACGATTGCAGCTTCAAGCTCCACCTAGCGAGTCGACCTGCAAGATCCTTCTGACTCATGAACCACTTTAGGCTTGCATGGTCCGTCAATATGGTGAAGTCCAACCCTTCCACATAGGGACGAAATTTTTGTACGCTTAGTACAGCCGCGTAACATTCCAGCTCTGTAATTGAATAATTTTGTTACGCCGAGTTTAGCCTTTTAGATAAATACGCGATTGGATGCTCAGCCCCGTCTTCCCCAATCTGGAAAAGCACGCTTCCTACACCAGTACGACAAGCATCGCATTGTACAGTGCTGGTAAAAAAAATTGGGCAAACAAATTTATTGCAAATTGGAGTCTTTTTTTGCTAAAATTACAAAACTTTTGAAAGCAATTGGTTTATTGTTTCATTTTAAATACATGTATGACGTAATTTTTTGAAAAAAAATTGACCTGCAATTTAGGGGCAAAACACCGAAAAATGCCAAAATATTCAAAATACGTTGATTGGTGTTAAAGTAATGTAATAAATTAAACACTTATTTTTTATTTTTTTGTTTGTTTTTTATTGATTTTGCTTGCCCAATTTTTTTGCACATCAGTTGCGGGGTTGTACCGGTGTAATAAAAGCAAAAGGCGGTCCAACAAAATATTAATATGAAAGATTGAACTTCTATAAATCAATAAAAAACAAACAAAAAAATAAAAAATAAGTGTTTAATTTATTACATTACTTTAACACCAATCAACGTATTTTGAATATTTTGGCATTTTTCGGTGTTTTGCCCCTAAATTGCAGGTCAATTTTTTTTCAAAAAATTACGTCATACATGTATTTAAAATGAAACAATAAACCAATTGCTTTTAAAAGTTTTGTAATTTTAGCAAAAAAAGACTCCAATTTGCAATAAATTTGTTTGCCCAATTTTTTTTTACCAGCACTGTATATAAAACGGCTTGGTGAAATTTGGATAAACCAGAACTGGTGCGTTACCAAAGCATTTTACAATTTTTCGAAATTTTATTGATTTAATTTATTTAGATCTCCGACATTCGCATATTACCTCGATCTTCTGTCCTCGTAGTTTGCCTACCTATCGCGTATAAGTTTTGTTGTTTGAAAATTTTCAATTATTTGGTTTAATATTATTTCACAAATCGAGAAGATAGATATCACAAATAGTGTTCATAAGTTGCACATATAGCGTCTGTACATTTATGCAGATATTTTTTTTTGTGTTTGCTCATATTACGTATACTACTCGCTATTGAAGCCTTTAAGTGTTTTGATACCATCCAAAATCAAATATAGCTTATATTTTTTTTTATTATTATTGGTATTGTTTTTTTTTATAAATTTAAAGGGTATGGTTGAAATTTCTTATTAGGTTTTACAATTTTATTTTACCTGTTTGAATTACCTATTAATATTAACATCTTAAACAAGTTAATTTCAATTTCGAGATATTATAGAAGAATCGCTTTATATTTTTTTTATTATTTAGTAATTTGTTTTTGCTCTTAAGTCTCTTTAATATTTTTTTTTTGTATTACGATGGAAGCCGAACATTTAACTCCGGATGAGTTTGAGGTTGAATGTGTAGTTCGAAAACTGCAAAGTGACCCTATGTCTAATTTGACGACTTTAGAAAAACTGTTAAGAGACGAGGACCAACATTCCACAATTAAACCAAGTCGCGCACATTTAGCAGCGACAAAAAGACCACAGGACGAGATCCGTATTTATACCAATAAGTTGGTCGAACATAGGAATGACGTATGTGGAATAACTAGGACTGAAGATATTAAGCCCGAGGCCGTAGCACGCACAAATTCTTGAATTTTGCACGTAATAGAACGGTTGAGCCGGTTATCATCTGCTAGCCGCAAATATAAACAACAATGCATTGATCTCAGAGATACAGCAATTCAAATAAAAGACAGTAACACATCTATTTCTGAGGATACTCCCGATATAAACAAAACTATAGCAGAATTAAACGGTAATACCAGTTTACCTGCCAACGAAGTGCTGACTTCTGAAGATGAAAATAACGAAGATGAGTGTTTAAAATTGTGCAATTTTGGGTGGGAGCTGAAGGAGAATCAAAAAAACAAGTATAACGATAATATTTAATTTTGCGATTACAGTACCACCTCAGTAACGATTTAAAATGCACAGTATCGTTACAACTAAAATCTAATAATGGATCGTATCAAAATAGTTTTTAACGTAAATTAACATACGTCGTAGTTAATTTCATATTCGATTTTATATTTACGCATAATTGAATGCGTTCTTGCAAGCCAAACAAAGATGTTTATACATACATACCTACGTATAAACATTTTTGTGGGTTTCGGTATGGTTTCGGTTCTTGGTTTTTATGTTATGTACAAAGTATAATAGACAGAAATACATTCTTGAAAATTGATGCATGACAAAGCCAACGAAATGTTTGTACGGGCCACCTCGTTCGCTCTTCACGCGGATCCTATTAGAAAAATGTAATATTTATTATTGGTTTTTGCTATGTATTAGTTAAGCAACAACAACAAAAACAGAGAGACTTTTTTGTGGGTGTTAGTATAGTTGTTCCCAATATTTTTCTATAACTTTGTATATAGATCAGGATTGTTTTGTATGTGCGCTGTAATGGTATTAGCTGTATATAAAATAATGAAAACATGATAAGTCTGCTGCTACGCACATGGAAGATTGTAGAGATATTTGCTTTTAATGTGTGTTGGTGGTTTAGTATATAAGAATCTGTTGCTTTTATTTTATTTTATTTTGTTGTTTCCCCTCTTTTTGTTTTTGTATTCATGTTACAACTATAATGTTCTTAATAAAACATGAACTGCACAAACACAACGAAATTTTATGTTATATTTTTGTATAATCGAATAAGTTTTGAATCGAATTGGAATCCGCCTTATATAATTCATATAGGATGGATTTATTTTAGATATGAGTTATTTTATTTTTTTACAGGGTATTATAAAATGCATTAAATTATTAAATTTATTTAATTAATGTGTAAAGGCTATAAATTAACTAAACCATATAAATAAAATGCTAACTTGGAAGTGTTGATTTGAGTTGAGTTGTGATTTTGGTTTGCATCACATAATGACGTATTCATTTATGCATGCCAAATTTCGATTAAAAGATGGTGAACGAGGTGGAATTATGTGAAAACATTTTCGAAAGGCTAAATGTATTGAACTTAATTATTAACTTAATAGAATATGATTGAAGTTTTAGGTTGCAGTTTTTCACACGTAAACCTTAATTTTGCTTGTACTCGTATAGTACACCGATTAGTTTTGTAGAGAACAATGTTTAAATTTTATTTCATGGATTTATTATTTTACTTACTTTGCAGGCTTTATTTTGCAGGGTAATATGTCCATAAACGGAGTAAAAGTTGTATAGATATATTCATATTTATTTTATAGATAAAAATAAAAATCTAATTCTTATATAAATAATAAATTTCATAGTTTTTGATTTTTTGTTTTATTTTAATTATGTCAACTAGATTAGTAAATTAAAACATCAATAATAAGTAAGGGGGGTAAGGGGCGCCGGTTTAGATGGTCTTAATATACTAGCCCAAATGCCAACCTCACCTGCACGTGGTACTTCCTGCTAATTAACTAACGAGGCTCTGGCGACCGAGATACGGCGGAATATCCGACTACCGAGAACATAACAAATGATGTTCTCTTCAATGACCCACTACCAACTTGTACTGGTTAGGTTACTTGTACTGGTTAGGTTATTTACAACGCAAAAAGGAAACAATACCCCAGGTGGTAAACCAACTACCCAGTTGGCTAATCCACCCTCTTACGAGGCTGGCTCAATGGATTCTGGGGTGAGCCAATCATTGCTAAACCCATTCGAAAGAATTTCAATGTTGTTAAGATCACCAAACAATCATACTAACTCTGCAAATCAGCAGAAATACGAAAACGCTGAACTCTGTCGAAAACTCAGTGAAGTAGAGGTACTTTTAACCCAACTAAGAAGCGAAATTGAAAAACTGAAAAAACAAAATGAAGAATTAAAGAAGCCCAAACCAATGGAGATTTCTGAAAACCTGCTAACTTGTTATAATGAAACAAGTAATCACACCAGTTATAACAATGAGTTCCATACTGATGAAGAGGATCTCATGAGAGAAACAGATTGGGTACTGAAAAGGAAGAAAATACCTACCAAAAAATGAAAAGCAGAATTCTCGCCTGAAATTGGAGATCATTTGCAAGCTAATGTATTAGTAACTGGTGATACTAATACCAAACGAGCTCACCAGCAACAGCAACAAAATCGGTAACAAAAGGTTGTACCGAAAGAAAAGGCGCCTCCGCCAATTAATGTAATCGGCATAAAAGAATTTGCTAGTATACAATCTATAATGAAATCAGTGACAGCTAAGGAATATAGAGTAGTGTCACTAAACAATAACGTGTGGAAAATCAATACACCAGATTCCGATACATATAGAGCTCTAGCAACAAAGCTCAATGCGGAAGGTAAAGAATGGTTCACATACGAAGATAAAAACGAACGCGCAATTAAGATTATGGCCAGAGGCCTTCATCCAACGTGTAAGAAGGAGGACATAATTGAGGACCTAAAGGCAAGAGATCTGCAAATAGAAGATGCAGTAAACATTTAACAAAAAGGAGAAAGTTGAAAACATCTTCAACATCAAAGCAATTCTCAATATGAGGGTTAAAATAGAACCGCTTAAGAAAAACACGAGGCTAATACCTCAATGCAAAAAATGCCAAGGTTTCAATCACACGCAAAACTATTGCAGACGGGAGCCAAGATGCGTAAAATGTGCTGGAAAACACAACGCGAAAGAGTGTACAGAAAGTAGAAATACCCCTGCAAAATGTATAAACTGTAAAGGGCATCATCCTGCAAATTATAGAGGCTGTGAAGTAGCCAAAGAACTTCAATGACTAAGAAACAAAACGCATCAGTTTCCTCAAAACACTAGGGTTACCAGAGAAGAGTAACCAACTAAAACCCAAGCGGAGCCAAAACCACCAGGTATTGGTACAGAGCGGAAAAGTTATTCACAAATTGTACAGCAATCATCTAATGCTACGAATGATAACCCCCTTGAAAGGATTTGTCGAAGCATAGAAGCCATAAATATAAGGCTAGCAAAGCAAAAACGTGGTCTAGAAGCTTTATATAAGCGTCTAGATATGCATCAAACCTTGAACGAGGCAACAGCCCTCATATACTAAAATGAGCATATCATTAAGAATTGTCACCTGGAACTCGAACGGACTAGCGCAACATGTTCCAGAGCTAGAAATTTTTCTAAATTTAGAAAAAATAGATAGCTGCCTTATATCGGAGAGCCATTTGACAAAAACATCATTTATTAAAATACGTGATTATGAATGGTACCATGCTGTTCACCCAGGAGGAAAACACAGAGGAGGATCAACAGTAATAGTGAAAAAGAATCTCAAACACTATGATGAGAAAGAAGAACCTAGTATAGAAGAGGAAAGTATGCAAGTTAAAACCATAAAAGTTGAAACTAACAATAATAATGAATACATTATTTCCTCGATCTACTGCCCTCCACGCTATAATCTAAACAAAGAAGATTATAATAGACTCTTTAGATCACTAGGATCCAATTTTATAATTGGTGGTGACTTTAATGCAAAAAACACCTATTGGGGATCAAGACTTACAACCCATAAAGGAAAAGAGCTATTCGAAGCCGGACGAATAAATAACTGCGAGTTCCACTCTGGAGGTAAACCAACATACTGGCCTGCTGATATAAATAAATTACCAGATCTCATTGATTTCTATGTAACGAAAGGGATCTTCGAGGATTACATGTGCATCGAAAACAGCGAAGGGATATATTCCGATCATACACCTGTTTTCATGACACTCAGCACAATGATAATTAATAAGGATAACCGGCCTAAATTAACAAATAATAGAACTAACTGGGACCTATTCCAAGAACTAATTGAAATGCAAATAAATCTACGAGTGCCGATTAAAACACCGGTACAGTTGGAAGACGAACTAGAGGTATTTAACAGTACTATTCAACAAGCAGCATGGGAAAGTTCTCCTGCTAGTCACACCGAATCCCGTAGGAATCAAAATTATCCTATTGAGGTCAGGGAGTTAGTTAGAGAGAAACGGAAGGCAAGAAAAACCTGGCAAAGGACACGCGCCCCGGAAAATAAACAAAATCCTCAATTTTCTATGCAATAAACTAAAACAACTTATAAAAGAAATTAAGAATGAAACTATTAACAAGTACTTAAATGATCTCACCGAACACAAAGATACTGATTACTCTCTTTGGAAAGCAACAAAGGGATTAAAAAGAACCAAAACGCATGTGCCCCCTATTAAAAATGAGGAAGGAACCTGGGCCAAAAGCGACAAGCAAAAAGCTATTTTATTTGCAGCTCACTTGGAAGACACCTTTCAACCGTTACCTAGGCAAACAGCAGATGAAAACATAATAACAATTAGCAAAATTGATGAATATAATATTCGATGTGTAACATTACAGGAATTAAAAAATGAGATCAAGTGTAATTTGAACGCAAAAAAAGCTCCAGGATATGATTTAATTACTGGAAAAGTGGTAAAAGCCATTCCCGAGAAGGTGTAACGGCACTACACTATGCTTGGGTTTATCGGTGCTGCCAAACTTAATCAGAAGTAGCATCGCCCATTTAAACTACAAGTCACACTATAATGTCGTTAACAGAATCTCCGAACAGAGGCTTTGGAACGCGGCATATATATAGCTGGCTAAGGCTCAGGGTTGGGGTGGGGATATATCCAAAGCTTGATCGGAGCTTGAGTAACCGCGTACAAAGAAGTGCAAAAAAAACAAATAAATAGTATTTTCTCCGATTACGAAAATTGGTTCAAATTATCAATGCTGTCTTCAGACTAAAATATGTCCCACGGCAATGGAAGGTTGCTGAAGTAATTATGATCCCCAAACCAGGCAAACCAGCGAACGATAAAAAGTCGTACAGACCGATTTCACTACTTCCTGTAATTTCAAAATTATTTGAAAAATTACTGCTCAAGAGACTCAAGCCAATAAGAGAGGAGAGAAATTTGATTCCACCACACCAATTTGGATTTAGAGAAAATCACTCTACGATAGAACAAGTTCACAGAATAACGGATATAATCGAAGACTCACTTGAGAATAAGAAGATATGCTCCAGCATCTTCTTAGATGTAGCACAAGCTTTCGACAAAGTTTGGCACCAAGGACTTGAATTTAAATTGCATCGAGATCTACCAAAGCAATTCTATATTCTATCAAATTCTTAAATCTTATATCGCAGACCGACATTTCCGTGTAAAATATAACCGAGAGTACTCTGAACTAAAGAGAATATCAGCAGGCATACCACAGGGTAGCGTACTGGGTCCTATATTGTACATCCTGTACACCAGAGATATGCCAAATACAGAAGGTGCCACCATAGCAACATTTGCAGACGATACAGCTATTCTGGCAACTGGAAAGTGTATATTAGAAGCAACGACCAAACTTCAAAAACCAACCGACACAGTGAGTAGCTGGGCAAAGAAATGGCGTATTAGCCTAAACGAAGCAAAATCGGTTCACGTAAACTTCACAAACCGGAAAGTTAACTGGATTCCAGTGAAACTTAATTCAAGGCCTGTTCCAAATGCAAATACAGCCAAATACCTCTGCATGACTCTCAATGGCAAGCTTAGATGGAAAGAGCATGTTAAAAAGAATAAAGATGAATTGAACATTAAATATAGGAAAATGTATTGGCTAATAGGTAGAAACTCTGAGCTTACAATACATAACAAATTGCTATTATATCAGCAAATACTTAAACCAGTATGGACCTACGGTATTCAACTTTGGGGTTGTACCAAGAAGACAAATTTACAAATGATTCAATGTTTTCAAAACAAAGTGCGCGTGGCATTGTAAACGCACCATGGTACATTAGAAATGATAACCTCCATAGGGACTTAAACATGGAATATGTAAGTGAAGAAATACAAAATCATGCGAAGAAACACATTCAGCGGATATCTCGGCACCAAAATGCAGACATACGAAGTTTGTTGGATACCACCAATGCAGTAAGAAGACTTCAAAGGCAGAAACCTTTGGAATTGGGCAGTTGCATTTAATTAGGATAGAGAACAAATAATTACTATGTAAATTCAAACGGGAGTAACCATTGGGCTACTGCCCGTCAAATGTGAATCTTCATTTAAGAAAGATAAATTACTAAATGATTTGTAAATCAGTTGTAATATTAAATAAAGGAAAAAAAAAAAATAATAATAATAATAATCATTTTTTGATGTCCTAATTTAGATTTATAAAATCCTGAGTTCTGGCATTTAAATTATATTATATACTTTTATAAATAAATAATTAATTTGAACATTATTTATTTCCTTTTTTCTCGATTTGTAGGAAATTGCCGATTAGTTTAAATTTTATAGTATATGGTTAAATATACATTTTCAACTTTTTATTTTTAAAACTAGTTGCAGTAGGTAATCAATTAAATAATTATTTACAGGAGAATGGTAACTAATGGAACAAGTGCTGTGAATTTAAATTATAACTTAACAATTTAAAATTTTTAAACATTCTTTTAGAATTTTAGCTTAGAAGTGGGAGAGTTTACATAGGCAATTTCATAAAATGTTAATTTTTGTAATACTTGTATGTAATATATTGTGTTTTGCTCATTAATAGATATTAATTAATTTAGTTTAAAAATATTTAAAGGTTTCTCTTTCTTAAATTGCTGATAAATAATTCAATTTTCAGAATATAACATAGTTCCAGAATCAATCTTTAATATGGGGATTAAATTAATCATGAATTTCAGAATTGGATTTGACTTTGATATTATGGTGATTTATTAATTAAAATTAGTTTTCAGAGATGCCTATGAATTTGTAAATTAATTTTATTTGTTGATTCTTGATATACTTATAGTAAATACCTAACTGAATTATTGATGATTTTAGGCTGTTGTGGTGCTGTAACATTATCATTTTTAAATTATTTATTATAAATTTTATAAAATAATTGAATTTTTAATTATTTATTCTCTTTTTCTTGATCGGTAGGAAATTTATGATTAGTTTTAAGTAAAATTTTATATATAAAATGGTTTTTAACGTTGATTTTAATTCATGTTTTTGTAATCTTAGCTTAGTAATTTTAATTTTTCTTAAATATTTTATCAAGTAAATTAATGAAAGGCGGACAGGGAGAAATTACAACAATAATAATTTTTTAAGCCCTAATTTAAATTTATGGAGTCTTTGGTATCCGGCCCTGGATTCCAGAGAAATGATCATCTAATAATGTAGTTAGATTGTGCTGTCTTATGCTAACCTATTTATTAGGTATTGTACTAATAATTTACTAACTATCGATCACATTGGTGTCTGTAACCGGGTCGAGTCCGGCCCAACTAATAATCCTATCCTATCCTTCGGTTTTGTTATATGTATATGGGTGTCCGGTGTGTGCCCGGGAGTCCGGGAGATCCTGCTATAATGCTTGGCCGTACACTCTCAATCAATCAATCAATCAATCAATCAATAAAATGTTAATTTTTGTAATGTGTAATATATTCTGTTTTGTCCATTAATATATTTTAATTAATCTAGTTTTAAAATACTTAAAGGGATCTCTTTTTTAATTTACTAATAAATAACCCAATTTTCAGAATAAACATAGTTCTAGAATTAATCATTATTATAGGGATCAAAATTAATCCCGAATTTCAAATTTAAATTTTAGTTTGAATCAACCCTCTAGGATTAACAAGTAGTGAATAAGCTGTAGTTTAGAAATTGTGTTGTCCTGTGTTAACTATTTTTACTATATACTATATAATTACTAACAATTTACTCTTATCCTTCGGCTGAGGATGGATAAATGGGTGTACGATGTGTGCTCGGGAATACTGAAGATCCTGTTATAATAATTATTCATTTAAGTAATAAAATTTGTTATTATGATATTTATTAATTAAATTTAGTTTTCAGAGTTGACTGGGAATTTGTATGCTAATTTTATTTGTTGATTCTTAATATACTTATAGTACCTAATTGAATTATTGAATTATTAATAAAGCTAGGTATTGAGGTGCTGTAATATTATCATTTAAATCATTTTATATAAATTTTATAAAATAATTGAATTCATAATTATATATTTTCTTTTCTGGATCGGTAGGAAATTGATGATTAGTTTTAAGTAAAATTTTAAGTTTAAACGGTTTAATGTTTTTGTTAATTCTTGTTGCAGTAAGTAATAATTTTATATAAAAGCAGTAAGTAATAATTTTTTATAATTTGATATAAAAGGACCATTAGTAAGGAAATAAGCGCTGTTATTTTATATTTTTATTAATTATTTTATCAGGTAAATTAATAAAAGACGGACAAGGGTGAAATTACAACATTAATAATTTTTTAAGCCCTGTTTTAGATTTAGGATTTAGGGAGTACTGAGTATTCGCCCCTGGATTCCATAGAAATGATCATCTAATAATGTAGTTAGATTGTGCTGTCTTTTGCTAACCTATTTATTATATATTGTACTAATAATTTACTAACTATCAATCGCATTGGTGTCTGTAACCGGGTCGAGTCTGTCCCAACTAATAATCCTATCCAATCGTTCGGCTTTGTGATATGTGTGCGGGTGTACGGCATGGGCTCGGGAGTCCGGAAGATCCTACTATAATGCTTGGTCGTGCACTCATAATCAATCATAATCAATAAATTTTATATATGAATACTTAGTGAAGGTCAACATTTATACTTATAACTATTTTTATATTATTATTATATTTAAAGTTTAATTTCAACTTTATTTTATTTAATTTTATCTTTATTTTGTTATAATGATGTATTTTATAATGCAGTAGAATCCGTTTATACCAAACCATGTATATAACGAACAAACGCTTATAATGATCATATGGTTTTGTCATATAGTTGTGTGCCTTGAATTTGCACGAACACTTATTTTTTTCTTATACACTACAAACAAAGAACTACGTTTATAAACGTAAACGAATCAAGATTGTACATAAAATAAAACACAAGAACACATTCAAGTAAGCGTAAAAATAAAATCAGATATGAAATTAACTACGGCGTATATCAAATTAAGTTAAAAACAATTTTAATTTAATCCAATTATTAGATTTTAATAATTAAAGTAATTAAATTCAATGTACAACCGTACCAAAGTTAAAATCAAGCCCTTAATCAAGAAATCAAGAATTTTGATTTCTTTATCTATAAATATGAATATATCAATAAAACTTCAACTCCGTTTATGGACATATAGTATTACCCTGCAAAATCAAGCATGCAAAGTAAGTAAAATAATAAATCAATAAAAGGAAATTGAAACATTATTTTCTTAAAAATTTATCGGTGTTTACAATGTTATCCGTTGGATCGGATTTATGTAAATTTAATTAATTAAAAGATTACCGCTGGTGGGATCTTTTAATTAATGAAAACAAAATCAGTTAGTGTCAATTTAAATTCTGCCTTATTTTATTCAATGCTACGCTTTATATATAATTTTAAATTTTCAATGTTAGCACAAAAATGTAAAGTATAAATCAAAAACATTTAAAGTATGCATATTATTACAAATTAAGTTACTCGTAAGTGTCAGCATAATAGATACAAAAAACAACAAACACCAAAACTTTATACTTTGGTGGAAATTAAACGTTGTAATGTTGATGAGTTAAAATGATGAGTCAACATATTCCGGGCTGTATAGTTTTGAGTAGCCTCCTGTTTACACTCCACTATTTTCATCCGGTCGAAGAAGAGCTGCCGGTATTAGAACCTGACCCTTGTGACTCGTTATCCAACTTTTTTAACAAGCTGAAGATGATGAAAGGACTCCATGTTTCAATATTTATGCCTGTATTCCTTATGGCGTATAGGCACTCGGTTGTTGTGTCATGCAAATGTTTGATCGCAGCAGCCGACTCCGTGTTTTGCTGATTCAATAAAGTGTTCAACAAATTAGATACGAGTAATCTCCTGTTGTTGAAGCGGTTTTCTAATAAGCTGCATAATTGTCTCCACTAGGTTCCAAATGACTCAATAATTTTCCAGCTGACCCTTCTACGTGACTTTTAAGGTAGTTCATTTTATGTGTCAAGGTGAGCTGATTATTGTTATGAACTAAATGTTGAATGTATCAGAGTATAACGTTTGATGTAGTTAATATTTAATAATTAATAACACTTGATGTAATTCATTATAATTTATAAACTTTATTATTATTAAATGATGGTCAACAATTTGCAATTTATAATCACTGGATTATTCGTATTAATCACCACCACTTAATATGCGTGCCAAAAAAATTAATTTTATTATTTTTTTTATTTACCTGATGCGAGGCGCTTTTCAAAAGTGAAGTTTTTTTTGTATATCAGAAAAAACTATCGAGACAAGAATTTAATTGTTTTTTTTTTCGTCGATGTTTGGTTTTTTTACTGTCGCACAGTTGGTATGCTTGGGGTTATGTGCGATTGGTCGAAAGCAATGGGCGCGTTGTTTTTGTTTATGTTGTGTTCGTGTGCGAATACGTAAATTCGACAATTAATAAATGAAGTAGCGGTGAGTGAATGTAAGTGTATGTATTTATATATGTATATATTGAATAAGTGAGCCGCTACAAGAGAAACCTACCCACTTCGTGTAGTCCCCGTGAAAATGTGGGATTTCTACTGGTAGTAGACGAATTTCTAATGGTTTTATCTTGCCTAATTCCTCTGCTTCCAAAAATGATGTTAATTGTGTTACAATCTTCTCGTGTTCATTGTTTAAATTTTCGTAGTGTTGGTCTACGAAATATTTTGAATTTACTTCCTGTTCTTCGGAAGTCTCCTTGCATATTCGTTCATGAAGGTCCGTGATCTGCATCATCATTTTCTCCATGTTTTTTAATTTAATTTTTAAAGCTGGACTGGATCTGTTGTTATTTTTCTTGCTGCTTCAACTGTTGCCTGAATTTTGGAAATTGGCTGAATGCAACGTTTGACCCCCCGGTCGACGCCTTGCGTAGTCGTCTGTGCTTAACTTCAATTGTTGATGTCCCAGGCTCTGTTGTGTTGTTGTTGACCACTTCAGATGGGATAAAGTTAAATTTTTCATTTATTACTGCTGCATCTGATGTTGGAAGTGGTTTGGGTGGCAAACTTGATGTGTTAAGGGGTTGGCGAATATCCTCAATGGTTGTTCTGTATCTTATCGAAACCATTTCTCTATCCTTGAAGTATTGATGTGTTGATGTCAATGGATTTTGAAAGTCTCTAATCTTGTAGTCTTCAACAACATACTCGTTGTAAGTATCTTTGTTGCAATTTGAGATGAGCTGCTGTATCTCTTCTGTTTTTGATCTTGATTTCTTAGCAGTTCTTCCATATTTATGGTTGTACTGTTACGACTGGCATACGTCTTCACTTGAAACAGGGGGAACATTTTTGCGAAGATCCCAAACGCTCAAATGATCAAAAAAAAAATTTTATGGTTATAAAATACCATGACCACCATGGTGTTATATTTATGCTCGACTTTATGATTTCCAGATTTAAATTTAATATTCCCTACGATTGTTATGTAAACATATTTTAAATTTTTATGCATTTACTTGTTTTCTTTCTATTCTATGTTCTCCTCATTGTCATATACAAGCATATACATATATCTCTTGCGAGTTGGTGTGTGTACATGTATTATGTAGTATGAGATGGAATGTTTGCGTTATTAAAATGTTCAATCTGGAATATTCTATTTTTCTTTCTGGTATCATTGGCTTAAATTGACGCGTGATATTTGCTCTGAGTGGGGATTGAACCGATCGGTGTATTCGACATGAGTCCGATGCGACCGTACAGATAAGTGTGTACATATGTTCGTCGTCGTTGTTCGTCTTATTCGTTGTATTTGTGTACAAAAAAAAAACATGAATACCAATAAAGATTATACAATAATAAAAATAAAAAAAATGATGAAATATGTGCACAGATACAACGAATAAGACGAACAGCGATGCGAAGTGGGGAACATGAAGAAAATAGAGGGGGGGGAAATTTCACTGATTTTTTTTCGATGAAAAAATAAAGAATAAATGAGTTAGTAGAGATGTGCAGTTTCGGTACTTTGAGTAATCACGGGTACTCGTTACTTTTGTTGCAAATACTCGTTACTTTTTATTCGTTACAAAGTAATCGAATTTTTACTATTTAGTACCATGAATGACTACCAAATAAATATTGATTCTAACTCTACCTTCTCTCATTTTGAGTTTTTTATGTGTTTACATAAGAATACATACATATTTCATTTTTGTAGGAATAATATTTATTTATAATGAACAGTATAAAATAAAAATGAAAATAAAATTTTAGGTTATTTTTTATTTGCGTATACATATAATATAATGTAGCTCTTTTAATAATATGAAAACTATAAATACAATTTAATATATTGTCCTTCTCTAAAAAATACAAAAATAAAGGAACAAAATTCATATTGTTTTCATATATAAAATTGAGATAGCAAATATGAGATTGTGAAATTTACAGGTTCATGCTTTCCTTTTTTGTCTTGCATATCTTTCTATATAAACTGTACAGTACAAATAACTAAAATACTCGTATGCACGAAACGTACACAAACTAAGTAAGTATAAGCAGTAACGAATACTTTAATTTCTAAGTAATCGTTACTTCGGGTAGTTGAAAGTAACGAGTATTAAATACCGAATAGTTACTACCCGCACATCTCTATGAGTTAGGCTAGTTTTGAGCTCGGTCGAGTGAGACCAGTTTTTTCTTATTATATAAAGCATAGTTTTTTGGTTATATTTATAATATTTATTAGTTGATCATAAAAATAAAGATAGTAATTTATTTACTAGTTGATCATAAAAATAAAGATGATAGTAATTTTTTTCTAAGAAAAAAAAAATAATACATATGGTATATATAATTAATTACGTGAGTTCAGTTATAAAACATATAGTTAAACATTAAGTTATAAAAAAAACTGTGAAAATTGGATGTAAAAGCACACATACTAATAATAAAAAAAAAACGTTTTATGGTTTATATGTATCGAAAACCATAAAAAAATAAAACAAAAAAAATTTGACTCTATTTTATCGGCAAGCGGGTTTTGTAATTTATTATTTAATTTTGTAAATTGAAAATAAAATAAAAATTTACATCTACGCAAATTAATTGTTATTGTGTAAAAGTTAAAAACCTAATATTATACAAATAAAAAAATCTTTTGAACAACTTTTGAAAAAAAAAGTTGAACAGCTGGTGGCTATTTTTTTTTATCATTCCATCTTCTTTGTGATCCGGTGTTATTAAAATTAAATTGGTTTTGTACTGAAATCGAACTGGGATTTTGTGAGTTGTGTGTGATAACGGTTGTTTACAAGTACAGCGTGTACAGAACGAGTGACCATTCCCGCCCGTGGGGGCAGGGCAACCATTTGAGAGGGGGATCCTGCGTCGGCACTGGTTGCAGTTGGTCGGACCGGATTTTTTAAAAAAAAAAAGGTAAAGCAAAATCAAGGGGCAAACAAACTGGGTAACTGTAAATTGTAGTTTTCTAAAGTATGTAACAGTTTGTTTCTCCCCCTCTATTTTCACTATATTATATGTATATTGCTATTTTAACCGTTTGTTTTCGGCGTTTCGTGGTGGTGCACCGATTTGGTGAAAACCCCACTCAGAACAAATTATTGTCAGGTTTTTTTTTCGTCGTTTTGAGTAATTGCGTTTGGAACTTCCGCTGTTTTTTTCTCTTTGCTTCAGCTCGGTTGTCCGTTTTTGGGTGTGGTTCGACCCCATAACGGTTGATTTTTTTCAGATATTTTTGTAGTGTTATTTTCTTAATTTTCTCGTCTTTTTCAGTTTTCAATTTTTTTTATTAACTTGTTGTGAGCATCACGTACAAAGTCCAACGATTGCGTTGTTTGATCTGTACGGATGCTCACGTCAATGTTTCCCTGTCCGGTTGGCACCCGCATCTGTATTGTAACAAGGGTAAGCTGTTTGATTACATACAGTTGTGAGTGTCAATCCCTATTCTTAGTTCATCGGTTGAGTGGGTCTACCATTTCCGCCATGTGGCGTTAGATTGTGGTTAGACTCATTCTTCCCTTGTTCTGAGTTCAGCTTTTTCAATTTTTTTTTCCTATTTGCAGATCTTCGAACCCTTAAGTAATTTACTTCATTTTTCAATTAAATTTAACTTGTTCCAACTGCCTTCATGGGGAGCGATCCAAGCGTGTTCTGACTTCGAGTCATTTAACCTCGCTGGATCGTTCGCCATGTGTACATTCATTTAAAATTAATTGATTTAGGTCTCGTCTGATAAATTAAGCCAATTTATTTTTGGATTTTGATTGAATTTTTTTTATATACATTTTTTTTGTGTTACGAAACTATTTCAAAATTAAATGAACGCCAGTGAATCATCGTGTGATAATCCTTCAAGTACGGTTGTTTGATCAGCGTTTGAGTTGAGCGGTAGTCAACCATTGACGCGAGTGAGTCCTTGTGACAATAATAATATTCTCGTAGCTCCTCACGTTTCTCGACTTGTGGGTGGATGTCCACGTTATTATTGTAGTTCTAATTTAATTTTTCGGATTTAATTAATTAATTTAATTTTTTTTGTTCATTCATAAACGTAAATTGGTTCCTTTTGTTAATTTTGAATGGTGACTTTGATCACTACGTATTAATTTTTTTTTTATTTACTCATTTATAAGCTTTTTTTTACCAACCGATTTAAATAAAATTTCTTTTCGGTTGTGGATTTTGATTCTTGATCATTGGATCGTTAAATTTCTTACTTTTTACTTTTATTTTTTTTATTTTTTGGTTTTGGAAAACTTTATTCTTATCAGTTGAGAATATTTATAGGTGGTAGACGATATCAACACTATTTTATTTGGAGTTCTTTAATAAATATAAATAAGTTATAAATAAATATTTTTATTACAAATTTTTTTTTTTTGGGATTTGGGATTTTTTTGGGAACCGCTAATTGATAATCACATTTTTTTTCT